>WTXK01000369.1:0-45660 GCA_025769895.1 Lactarius psammicola | reverse complement strand
AGGTGAACATCCGTGAGGCTTTTGAAGACACGAAACGGGACAGGAAACGGACGAGGAAGCCGCGCCAGGACTGGCAAGGGAAGCACAGAATGCAGCGTCATCGTCGTGAATATGGCCAGCGACGTTGCACACTGGGTAAGAGGATGGGGCCCTGAGAATGTTATCACCATTGTCTTTGGAGGCGGGGAATCGTGTTGGGGTAGAATCTAGACCTTGATGTAAGGCGAAGTAGTAAAGGTTGCGAATCGGCCCAAGGTAAGGGTTGTGCCATCCGGGTCGTTGTCATTGTGCACTTTGAGAACGATTTGGTTCCAGAGCGTACAGAAACTCGTGCTGTAATTCAGGTAACGTATCTTGACATTAAATTTGGAAGCTGCTTCAAGAATGACGAGAACTCGGTCGACGGCCAGGATCGCTTCCAGAAATGGGCTGAATTGCGGCGAGTGACGTCAATCAAGATGGCAAGTGACACTCAGTAAAAAAGGCAAAGTCGGCTGATGTCAGCTGGTAGTCGGATATAGTCACCCGGTAGTCAAATGTAGTCAAATGACGAAAAATGACTATTTGCAAGATTTTTGACTAAGGTTTGACTATGTATTGACTACGAACGACTATGAATGACTACGAACGACTACGAATAGTTCGGTTCGGGGGCTTTTCCAAAGTCAAAGCAAGTCAATACACGGTCGATCTTAGTCATTTTTGATAATTCCATAGTCAATTTCAGTCCGATTTTAGTCGTTCCGGGACCGATCCAAGTCACCAAAAGTCATTTTCTTAGTCAAATTTTTGTCCTCTCTTAGTCGTTCCCATGTACTTTTTAAGCGTTTGGTAGTTAAATAAAGTTCAAATTTTTCATCTGGCGGTCATGCCAGGTCCGCAGTACTCTACGCGTATGTACGTCGACAGGTCCAAATGCTAGTAAAAAAAACCCCCAAATCTTGTCAAATATGGGCGCAGTGGTGCACAACACTGCGCCTATGCAGCGACTTGCTTTGAGGGCCCTTTTCTTCGGCTTGCGCCGCTGGCAAAATGGGGTCAGTATCTGATACCCCGGACGATGAGAGGGCTTACCTTCTCGATAATTTCCGTGACAGTCGACTTGAGGATGTGTGATAATTCGGGGGATTTGAGTATGGCCGCAACAAGATCTGTATGGGAGGTAGTGAATATGAATGTATTAAGTTAGAATGAATGACTCACCGTCCCTTGCGCTTCAACTTTGGGGCGCTGAGCTTGTTGTCGGAGAACAAGGCCACGAGCTCTGGCATTTGAAGGAGCTTGAGCGAGATGGCATCTGCGCGAGCATCCTAGAGGTTGTGGGTGAGATAATATAGTCTATGAGTAAACAAATACGCACCTCGTTTAACCCCGCTGAAGGTCCCGTGGGTCCCTTGTGTTCCGTGCTGGCGCTGGGCTGCCGGTTGGTAGAATCGGCTGTGGGGAGCCTCTGGGGTATTGCTTGTGACGACACCGGCAACAAGGAACTGGCCGCTTGATTTTGATCGTGGGCCCACGCGGTGGAGGCGACATTGCGACGTCGCGATACGAAGGAGTGGTGGGAATGGGTGGGATACGATTTTGGGAAGTAAGGAACCTAGAATGGATAGATCAGAAAACTTGGAGGAGAATAATTAAATACGTACCCCACCAGCACTGACCCAGCAGCTCTCAAGACACTCAAGGGTCTTCTTGAGATAGACGTCGCTAATGAATCCGCTCGTCTTTGAGATTCCGGCGTTCCTCGCACATCAGCCTCGCTTCCTGGCACGTTTTGATGGCGGCTGCCACGAGCTTGAGGGCAGTTGTGACATTGCCGACGTCCTGCCAGCTGGTAAGGGAGGATGATAGGGTGATCCCACCCGCTGTGAATTGTTCGTGCCCCCAACCTTGGCACGCGTTGTCCTCGTCGATGTCCGGTGAGGACGGGTCCGCGAATTGGACACGATTGAGAAGTGTCGTGACATGCTCGGATGGCTCGCTTTGTTTGAATGACGACTGCGCATTCATGGATCGAAGGAGCTGGGGAGCGTTGGTCAAGGAAGGGAAGTCGGATGTAAGGACGGCTGCGAGGATACAGTTAATAGGAGCACGCGTGAAGGGGACATTTTGACTTACCAATGAGATGGTCGGCTGAGGATTTGACTCTAGATCAGTAAACGTAAGTAAACGAGTGAGTCAGACGCACCTGATGGATCAACGTGGAGTATACGAAGAGTTATTGGCGCAGGTTCCGCATGGACCATCTCGGTGCGGTTAAGGAACGTGGGTTTGATGTTGTGTGCCGCGGGTTTTTTGCCCACTGTGCGCGGGTACCACTCCTTAGTTGGGTCGGACATCGTTGAATAGAGTACATACCGTTTGAGGACCCTCGCGTGCCCACAGTCTTCTGCCCGGAAACCAAAGCGTTGTCTTTGCTGCGCTTTTGAGTCCGCGATGCCGAGGGCGATTTGGGGCCAGGGCTCAACTCAAGAGCCCTTTTCGCTGTGTTCATGGGCGCTGCCTCCTGAACTCGCGGAATGGATGCAGTCAGTGCCAGAGGATGGGGATTATCAGAGAGATTGGAGTGTGGAGGAGCGGCACATACGGAGCCCATCGCTGCCCCAGCCCTGGCTTCCGCCTCATTTCGCCGCAAAAAAACCTGTGTGATCACAGCGTCAGCCTTCCAATGAGCTGAACACAAGCGCAGTAATTTCTGCTCCGCTTAAGGTCAAGTATGGCTTGATCATACTCGGCCGCAAAAAATTTCTTGACGAGCATCTTGGTCCATGATTTGGAGTGGCCAGCACGCACGGCCGATCGGGGGTCTGAGTTGATGAAGTTGATGAGCTTCTGAACGATTATCTCCGCGGAATGTCGTATGTTTGATAGTTCGAGATTTGAGACGGGATTGCCGTTCGGACGGTGGAGAGTGAGACCGAGCTTCGGTCGACTCTGGTTTGATTTCGTGGTGATGGGGGGCCCCGACTTGTTTTTTGCACAGTCTTCGAAATCCCAAAGCACCGATTCCAGGAAGACATCGTGGGCGCACGAGCGGAGCCACCACGCTTTCGAGAAGGTCTTCGATAGCCTTCTCCATCGTGATATCGAATTTTGTGGGTTGAGAGGCGGAATCGCTTGGCCCTAACGATGATGCGCGAGAGCCGGGGTGATGAGAGTCCGCGTGACAAGAGCTCACACCACGGGGTACCACTGCCATGGAATGTGAGTTAGTGATTACTAGAACTTCGGAAGCGAATGAGTACGCACCTTGGTATATGTTTGGGGCATGGCATTCCCCTGCGAGATCTCGTTCTGCGTACTTGGCGAGGACGGAGGACAAGCGAAGATGAGCTTCGCGTAGTTGGGAGTAAAGGGGGTTATGAGAGAGCTCGGCATCGGTGAGTGCCGCGATAACATCGGGGGGGATCGAACGAAGAGAACTCTTGTGAGGAATTGTTGAATGGTTAAGACCGGAACGCAAAGTCGAGCCCGACATGTGGGAGCGTGAAGGGGCAAGAGTAGTCCCAGAGTTGTCGAAGTCACGGTCGGTGTCAACATTTGAGCGTCGTCCGTAAGAATTTATTGAGGGCCTCGACCCCATTGGAGGCTTCGACCTGTACCAGAGGCCGAGTGCGAATTCGTCTTGATCCTCCTCGTCATCATGGTGGGGTACCGAGTCCAAGTCCAAGTCCGGGGGGGAATGGCCGGTCGGACCAAAGTCACCGTCGTAGTCCTCAAAGTCAGACACCATGTTCGAGGCAGCATATAGAAATAAGAGTGAAAAGAGAAAAGAGATAGCGACTTGACGCAGCGAGAGAAGTCGAGATTTGAGTTCAACACGATGCGAGCGCAAGTCGAATGAGCACGTGCCCTTTGCAAGCTCCGCACCGGAGCCCCCCGCTTGCCCTCGCGCTTTCGCTTGCCCCCACTACGATATACCGATTCTTGTCGATCCAGTGTCAATCGTGCAACTATGATGCCTCAAAACACCTCAAGATACCTCTGCCAATGCTCCAAGTGCTCTGGAGCTTCAAAAATGGTCACAAAACGCACGATCGAGTCACATCTGCGACGAGATCAAGCCTTTCACCAAATGCTCCCACCCGACGCCGAATCAGCTCCTTTCGTGAAAACTTGCATAACTAACACCATCCAACTCCTTTCTCAACTCAATGGGGGCCTTTTACTGCCTGAGACAGTACTAGATGTTGTTGGATCTCGCTCAGAGGACTCTGAAGGTATGACTTATTATTATTATTATTATTATTATTATTATTATTATTATTATTATTTTTAACCCTAAAGCGGCACAGATCCCCCACTTTGGCTGGCTAACACCCACTCCGAGGATTTCAGGCAGCTTGATGGGGAAGCTGTAGAGCCCGGTTAGTATAGTATTTTAATATTAAGTGGTAACTTTGTGCTTATGGCTATATGGTGTTAGATGATCTTTTTTGTCCTGATATCATGATGGACATTGATCTAGGCTCTACTGATGCTGCTGCTAATTCAACTCATCTAGGGATGGACCCTGATATCTCTGACTCAGAGATGGATCAGCACCCTATGCTTTCTGAGGCTGGCTCTAGCTGTATGGACTCTGGCTCTGGCTCTGACTCTGATGATGAGATGGTTTTCCATCCTGCTGTATTGCCCCCCTTAATAGGGCATCCAGACACTTCTGACCATAACTCCTTTTCTGAGAGGGAGTCAGATGGTGTTGGTCCTGGTGGTGGCGATGACTCTGGTGCTGATGCTGCTGACTTTCCAGAAGTTGTGAGAAAACTCAGGGCACAGCTTTTATCAGGCTATACCCCACCCAATCACCCACCTGTTGATGACCCTAGAGGCCGTACACTTACCCTAGATGAAGAGCTTTCTTTAAAGCACTATGTTGCATGGGTTGACTCTCGTGGCACTGTAAAGGCATACAGCCTTCATGCTCAGGTCCTTCAAGAGGCCACAGGCACTGAGATTCTTAGCCTATACATGGTGCGGAAGCTTGCCATAGAGCTTACGGGATTGTCATCCCAGCTGGTTGACATGTGCCCCAAAAGCTGCATGGCCTTCACTGGAGAGTTTAAAGACCTCCATTCATGTATCTATGTTCGTGACAAACGCCTTGGGCCTTGCGGTGAGCCACGCTATGACAAGAATGGTCGCCCTAAAGCCCAAATGCTTTATACCCCCATCACGCCTGTTATTCAGTCATTTTATATGAATAAGAAGATGGCAGAAGCTATGCACTACCGACATGAGCATTTGCAAAAGGCACTTAAAAATCTGAAGCCTGATTCTCCCCCCACTATATACTCAGATTTCTCTGACTCCATCAGCCATCTCAATCACTCCCATTTATTCACAGAACCCACTGATACAGCAATAACCATCTCAGGTGATGGTGCTCAGCTCACTATGAAGAAGCAGTCTGATGTATGGGTCCTTATTGTCACAATTTTAAACCTTCCTCCTGACATGCGATCTAAAGCTGCCAACATTATCATTCCACTTGTTATTCCTGGACCCTCTTCACCTGGAAATGTGGAGTCATTCATTTATGTCCTATATGAGGAGCTTGCAAAGCTTAGTGTTGGTGTATGGTCCTTCAATGCATATTCAGAAACATACTTCCTTTTAAAGGTCTTTCTTTGTGGTGTTCTTGGAGATATGCTTGGTTCTGCAAAACTTAGCAAAATGGCGGGACATATGGCTAGATATGGATGTCATTTTAGTATGGTGCAGGGCGCGCGCCCTAGTAAGGAAAGAGGTATATAACATTATATTATTATATTATATTATTTTATCTTATTATTTTATCTTATAGGGGCTAAATCTCAGTACTATCCTCTATCTCCACCTCAAAGTCAGGAGATTAATGGTGATCGCCCTCATTTTGACATTTTAAACCTGCCAATTCGGACTCTAAAGGACTACTGGAGAACCATTGAGAGGCTTGAGGCTGCAAAGGGCAACCAAGCACAGTACACAGCAATTGTACAGGAAACTGGTGTCTCTGGTCTTCCCATTTGTGTGGCCAGCCCCGCCTTCTCACATCCATTCTTTTTCCCTCTTGACCCCTTCCATCTCTTCTATGAGAACTGCATGCCACATATCTGGGATATCTGGGTCTCATATAGTTCTCAGTCAGAAAGTGTTTTTATGGGTCAAGATATGGCTTCAAAGCTTGGAGCGGAGGTTGAGAGTGCTATAGCAACATTACCCTCATCCTTCTGTGGACCTATCCGGGATCCGTCTAAAAAGCGACAAAGCCAGTATAAGATATATGAGTGGATGGCCCTCCTTCACTGGTATATTATCCCTATTGCATCAGAGCTTGGATTTAATCCAGAGGTCATTGAAAACTTTGCCATATTCTCAAATGTGGTGGAGTATGCTATGACGGCTGTCCCTTGAACAAAAGATGATTTAGCCAAGCTTTATAGCAAGATTGTCCTTTTTCTTCAAGGATTTGAACGCCTCTATGTTGGCAATGATCCAGCTAAAATTTCCCGCTGCAGACTATGTGTCTTTCAGCTCATCCATATTCCCTTCCATATTTCCTATAATGGCTCTGTCAGATTTGGCTCTCAGGCTACATGTGAGCAGACCATTGGTGATATTGGACATGGTATTAAGTCAAAAAAATCCCCCTTCAAAAACATAGCCTCATACAAGACAGACAAGCAGTCTGTTAGAATCCTACATCTCTCTTACCCAACACTCTCCCTTGGACCTGGAGCAAAAGCTCAAAGGACTTCACTGTTTAGAGAATTTCCTATCACTAAGAAGCAGAAAAAAGAAGACCATAACTTGAAGGTTCACTTACAGGCAATCCAGTCTTATCCTGGAATAGAGCTAGATCCCACATATATGCGTTGGGGAAAGTGCCCTCTTCCTAATGGTATCACCCTTGCAAGCCAGCTCTTTGAGCTTTCAAAAAGGTCCTCTTCACGCTCCTCAAGGTACTTTGAGGCTCAGCTGGGGCTGTTACAGTCAAAAGATGAGCCTATAGATGAGACAGAGATAGAGGTGGAAAAGACTAAGCCAATATTTGGAGAGGCTTTAGCCTTCTATACTGTTGATGGCCTCTCCCTTGTTGTCTATCATCCACTGATAGAACGCCACCAAAAGTTTGGAAGGTGGTCTGGAAAGTGGTCATCAGCAGTATATGTCCTTGAGACATCAGCAATAGTCAGCCTCATTGGGATTTGGACTTACAAAGATCATGTTCATATTTTGCGAAGACATCCAGGACTTACCCTACTAACCCCAGATGAATGTGGTCTTGATGGTGAACTTGATATGGAAACATTGTAGTAGGCCTCCCTGTATTTACAAGTCCAATGTGTTTAGTTACAGAAACAGAGATAGTGGAAATTACATACCATCAAATCGGAATTCCGAAGCACAAGTGTTGGTAGTAGCACCATCAGAACTTGTGGAGTTGCCTGTAAATGTCAGTTGCCGGAGCAGAGCCTTGCGCATACGAGGCAAACGCCATCGTACACGCCCCACACGTCCGCCCATGTTGAGAACATAATGGCATGCGACGCCATTCGTGTCTGCGTCCGGTCGAGCTACCACGCGCAGCTCCCCGCTCGTAAAGCCCATGGCTTTACCCGCACGGCTCTAGCGCGCTCTGTACTCGCTCTCCCGGAGCTTCATTCCACACCCCTCGTGCCCGGGGTTCATGGACGACAGTTCGATGAGCGGAGGCACGTACCAGTTTTACGTTGCTCCAGGCAAAGCGTACGGTGGAGAGCCGGTATGTGGGCCCGCACGCGTATGGCTCCTTGATGATGGGCTGCAGGCCCAGTCGTGCAGTGGTGGCGCGGCGCTCGAGCGCGTAAGAATTCAGGTCGATAGTTAGGTTATAGTGCTGCAACTTCTCGAGGAAGACCGTGTCGGTCGTTCATGCTATCCAACCGTGGGCCTGTTTGTGAGAGACCGAAACGCGATGAGGGTGAAGAAATCCGCGTTTCCCTGTTAGTGCATACAACGGTTAGACATACCCATTTGCTGTGAAAGATTTGTCGCAGTACGTACAGGCGGCATCGTTCGTACGAACGTTGGTGGCGGCTGAATCTGTACGGCAGCCGTAGGTCGAAGCGGGCAAAGAAGCTCCGCCATCATATCGTCTAGAGACGTTTGTGGTCTCATCGGCGTTGGCGCAATAAGTGTCGGTGCTTGATGTCTGGGAGAGATATTCACTTGAGGGAGTAAGAAGCGTGAGCGGAAGGAGCTCAGATGAAGGAGAGTTAGATGGTGATGAGCGTACCGATGATGATGGAGGAAAATACTATATCGGCGGTGAGACAGACAAAGACAACTCCCTTAGGAAGCCCGGCTCGGTCTTAGGCAGCTCGGTTTCTAGTGGCTCGGACTCCATCAGACTGTAGTCGTCGGAGTGGTGTGACGACAAAGATGACATACTGGGGCTCAAAGAACTTGGAGAGCGCGGGCGATGTGGGGGTGGCGACAGCGAGACGACTCGCGGACTCTCCTTGACGGTTAGTGGGAGGTAGGGATAATCAGGCGTTCCGTGAGGTCCACCCAAAGATACGAGGAGTCGGCTGATTATCCGTGATAATGACACTCGGTCCCTCGGACGGTGCCCTTTCCAATCGTGCTCGTTCGGGGAATCAGTCTGGATGGACGGAAATCTACGAGGGCTGCTCATGCTGACACTCACGGAAGCAGTTGGCGTCGACAGCAATCAAGGTGTCCTCGGAAGAGGAATTCGCTGGCGAGATCTGTGAAGAAGAGTGAGTTTCGTCCGATACTGCCTTGTGAGAACCTACCACTCTCGAGACAATTGACCTGTGCGTCGACAACAAGGACGGCTCCGTTGAAACATCCTCCAAAATAGCCTCCTCAAAAAGAGACCGGTTGTCCAAGATATCCGACCTCATAGAGATAGAAGAAGCTGTCGAAACGGTAGATGGCGTCCTAGTCAACGCGACCTGGGATCATTGTGGAGACAGTATAGGTGTTGAGACCGTCGTGGAAGACGGTGCTCGAAGGGAGGGAGAGGGAACGGTCGGAGGAGCAGTCGGTGATAGGGACGGTGTGGCCGACGCAGAGACTGATATTGATACGGTCCCTGTCGGTGATGGGGACAGTTCAGCCGACGCAGAGATTGACATTGATACGGTAGGCGTGAGAGAAGGCGAGGATGGTGATGAGTAAGTAATCGGGGGCGACTCGCTCGACTGGCTTTCGTCGATGGTGCTCAGCCGGCTTGGTTCCTGAGAAGTGTACGCAGAGGCCGTGGGTCGCAAGAAAGACGTGTCAAAAGAGTTATCCGGACCCTCAGGGAAAGCTAGAGACTGAACCGAAGAGGACGCTCGTAGTATCGACGATTCGTACGTATCATCCGTTTCCGGTGCCCAGAGAGACTCTCGAATCGAGGTGGGACTGGCGGGGACCTGAGAGCTTGCAGAACAGCGCGATATCATGGTCCTCGGCGTAGACTCAGTGACCGACGTCAATATCGATGTCGTTGGCAGTAACTCCGGATGGGCAATGAGCGAAGGACCAGGCAAAGACGGCGGAATAGAACTAATGGACCGTGTGGAAGACATTGGCCACAGTGGCTCAACTGTCGGCCTCTCAGACGATAACTCGCTAGCCAGGAGAGGGGCTCGGCAAGGGCTCTGGGAGCGAAATGTTCCTGGGGCTCACTCTACGCACGCCGGAAGAGACCGTTGGAGGGCTTCCTATGTCAGAAGGAGAGCTGACAGTGGAGAGGCGTCTGATGGGTAGAGAGTAAATCCGCGATCAATGATGATTACCGGTGGTTCTGGGAAAGGCTCCGGAGATCTGACCCGGGGGTGTCTCGACGAGCTCAGGGACTGGCATCTGGATCTCCTCCACAGCGGGTTGAGGGGGACAACCTCTATGACCTCCTCAGCAGGTTGAGGGGGAGCGATCTGGACAGCCTCTTCAACAAGCGGCGGGGGAGAAATGGGGCCGGCTGTTACGCTCACACGGGCGTTCGTGCGACGTGCGACTAAGTCAAGTGCGGTAGAAGTCGATAGTCTGATCAAAGACCAAGTTCGGTGATACTACTTGGAGCAGGGCTCAACAAGAGTGAGAGGAAGTGACTCAAAGGTCCTTCTGAATGACAGAGGCGAGGCAAAAGACAAAGGCCCGCATGTTCAACTAAAGGTATCCTCAGAAAGGAATCCCTCTAGAGTCTGTGAGACTGAAGTATGATGTGATTCAAGAAGAAGTCAAGTCTACTGTACAAGCTAAGTAGAGAGCGACTTATATACTAGTACAGCACCAAAGAGTCACAAACAGATGGTGCGATCCTAGGATCCGGGTCCTAGGAATGAGTCATCGTACAATAACATGTGATACTAGAAAAAGGACGCCATAGAAGGCCATAGAACAAGTCATCAGTCAGCAAGGAGTCATAGTAGTAATCGCAATGAGGTAAGTCCGGCACTTGTACGTATATGGAAGGAAGTGAGTCAGAAGAAATATGTAAGTAACGAAAAGTGTCCGGAATTGTAACATTACCCCCCCTTTTGATGTGAAGTTGCCTCAACTTCTAGTTTGACCCTCCGTACTCGCTGCCAAGGTCCCAGTTGTCACCATCAGGTGGGGTAGGTTGACGGTCTTTAGGGCAGTTGTGAGTTTTGAGAAAACCATGGGGACCTCGTTCGGCACAGTGTCGGCACGCAATTGCTTTAGGACAATTGTATTCTTCGTGGGTGGCGTAGTTGTTGAAGCATTTGCCACAGTATCGAGGGCGAGTCGACGGATCCGGCCTGTTGAGTAAGTCGACTACGTTCATCCGCCTAAAGATACACTCTGAACCCCAATGTTGATTGCTATCGCAAAACCAGCAGTGCTTCTTGCGTCGTTGGGGACAGTTGTTCTTTTTGTGTCCCATTTGTCCGCAATGCCAGCATGAATGACGGTTGCGGTTAGAGTTGTCGTGAAGGCGGGGGTATTCGATAGGACCTCTAGTGCGAATGGCGAGTTGGGGAAGGGCATCTGCACGTGTTCGCTGCGGGTACATAGTGGCGTATCTGTCGGCTATGGTGCGTACCAAATCTGCCTTTTCCATCCTCTTCCTAATCCCGTTGATCTCCAAGTCAGTGTCAAACTGCGCACGTTGTAGTTGCGTTAGCTGCTTCTCTACATCTTCTCTTTGTTTTTGCAACGTGGTTTGTTTGCGTAGAGCGTCACGAAGGCGTGACACTTCAGCCTTGATACACGGGTCGCCGAGGTCTTGCACTACCTCATCTATGGCGTATGCGCGAGGGTGTTCTCGTTGAAATTGTGCGAGTCGTGCATCAGGGATAGTGATAGGAATATGAATAGGAGGATCAGCAGGTCAGAGGTAAACGGGTTCAGCATAGGGGGGTTGGTTGCGTCCCATACATCCTACCACTTGTTGATGATTATCATGGTAGAAAATGTAGGGCGCCACTACACGAGTTGGGTCGTCATCAGATCGCGGGATCATGAGGGGATAGTAGCGGAGGGATGAAGGAATGTTAGGAAAGAAGGGAAGTCCAGGGTCGTCGTCATTGTCCTCCTCTGGCTCAGCATTGTAGTCAATGTACTCAATGAGTCCATTGTCTTCTTCAAGAGGTGGTTGTCGGCCTGCTTCTTCTTCCTGTACAGCAGTGGCTATGGCAGTATCGCAGTCGACGAGAGTAGGGGAAGCAGGAGGGGGCGTCTGTGGTGCGTAAGGGAAAGGTTGGAAGGTGGGGGTCGAAACTTCAGATTCAAGTAGCTGAGTGCGTCGCATATCAGGGGATCCGATCATGAGAGGAGGGGGAGTCTGAATAGGAACTGGTGCCGTAGGGACAACTATGTTCTGATAGGCACAACGTTCGCCTACAGACTCATATTCGTCTTGAACGATGCCAGAAGTGAAGGACATGGTAGCAGTAGTGGTAGTGGTTCAGGTTCAAAGTGGGGAGTGATGAGGATACGTTCTTGGCCTAGGAGTCTTTGTCTTTTATGTCCTCTTGGGCGCTCCTTCGGCGTTAGGGTGTAGGCGATAGAAGTCCATTATCGCGGACTGAGCGTGGGTCAAGTTTTCCCGAGGTTCCCACATACTGTCACTTATGGGAAATCCTTTCCACTTGATAAGGAAATGGAGTTTGCGTCCTCGGCCTTGTCGGCGTGAGTCTAGAACTTGCTCCACTTCATATTCTTCTTCTCCGTCGATAAGCTCCGGTAATGGTCGGGTAAAGTTCGGCCCATGTAACACCGTCTCCTTATAGGGTGTCAGGAGGTTAGCGTGGATCACCGGGTGTATCTTCCACCGGCTTGGCAGGTCTAGTTCGTATGATACTTGAGATAAGACCTTCTTGATGGGGAAAGGGCCGTATCTTTTGGGCGCTAGTTTGGAAGTGGGGTAATGAGTGCGTAAATTTACGCCCTCCAACCAAACCATATCTCCTTCTCTGTACGGAGTGAAGTTACGCTTGCCTCTTTCTGCCATAAGTACTTGCGCGTGGTTGATACATTCTTGTGCCTTCCTTCTTGCCTCCTTCATTTCTTCTATCCTCTTGTCTACCGCGGGCGCATTCGTCGTCTCTTCATTTCCTGTGGCTCTCGGCGTCCAGCCCATTAACAACTTGAAGGGGGATCGTTTAGTTGTCACGTTGGGCCAGCTATTATGCGCAAACTGGGCGATAGGAAGTAGGTCAGCCCAGTTATCTTGCTGAACATTGCTCCAATGACGAAGATATTGTTCAAGCCACTGGTTAGTACGCTCCGATTGCCCATCAGTTTGAGGATGGTATGCTGACGAAATATTCTGTTTGATATCCAATGTTCGACACAAGTTGCGCATGTAGGTTGAAATAAACCGAGGATCTCTATCCGTGATCATCTTCTTTGGTAACCCATAGTGTGGGTAGACGTGTCGAAGATATAACTGGGCTACTCCTTCGGCTGTGATCGTCTCGTTGCATGGTATGAAGATAGCTGCCTTGGTGCAGTCGTGATCAGTGATGGTGAGTATTGTGTCGAATCCTTTGGATACTGGTAACTTGGTAATAAAGTCCATTGTGACGACTTCAAATGGTTGCGCTTCTGGGTCCGTGGTGATGGGAAAAAGTCGGGGTTTTTGTCGGTGTGTATTGATTTTATTTGCTTGGCATATCGCGCATCCCTTGACATATTCCTCTACATCTTCCTTTTGACGTGGCCACCAGTACCGTTCTTTGAGTAACACGTGTGTATTGGCGATTCCAGGATGTCCACGGTGAGGGGGATCGTGAAAAAGGGAAATTACCCCCCTTTTAAGTTCAATGTTGCCCTCGACATTGGCAACTCGAGCTCCTTCGTGACACCACATTTCAACATCATCTTGGTATAGATTGTGAGCATTGATCCATTCTGATTTGGGATCATTGTGATGGTTTAGTTCGCTCCACATTGAAAGTTCGTCAATTGATTCATCTTCTGTTCCTGTTAAATTGATAAACAATTCTTCAGGAAGTACTGTGATGTTGTCGTTGTCTTCTTCTCCTTCATTATAGTCGCTTCTCCTTGATAGTGCATCTGCTCTTGCGTTCTTGGTCCCACTAACATGTTTGAGGACAAAGTTGTATTCTTGTAGTTCTTGGAATTCGCGTGCGACTCTTCTACTTATTTTGCGCGGTTCTTTCCAGTAGATGAGGTTGGCGTGGTCGGTATGAATGGTGATGATGTGTGGGGATCCTACAAGATACGTTCTCCATGTTCTAAGAGCTTTGACGACTGCTAATAATTCCCGGTCATAGATGTCGTAGTTTCGCTCTGTTTGAGTGAAACTTTCAGAGAAAAACGCTACCGGATGCATTCTCTTGTCGTCTCCTTCTTGGTTCAATACCACGCCAATTGTGAAACCTGATGCGTCAACTTCGATTTCGAATGGTGCGTCCAGTTTTGGACATTGTAGTACTGGGGCTTTGCTAATTCTTGCTTTTAGTTCTTCAAAAGCTTTCTGTCTAGCGCTTGTCCATTCCCATGGCGTCTCCTTTTTTGTAAGGTCATTGAGTGGTCGTGCAATGGCCGAGAATCCTCGTATAAATCGACGATAGAAGTTGCAGAATCCCAGGAATCCGCGTACTTCCTTGAGGTTTGTAGGTGTTGGCCATTCGCGTACCCCTTGTACTTTGACAGGATCCATCTTTACTTGTCCATTTCCGATAATAAGCCCTAGGTATTCGACTTCGCGTACTTCAAACACACATTTTTCGGGTTTGAGGTACAGATCATGTTCATCGAGTCGGTCCAACACTTGATGGACCAGTTGTCGGTGCGTAGTGAGATTGTCGGGTGTGGCAATGAGAATATCATCCATATAAATTACCACCCATCCTTGCGCTACCAGATCACGGAAAATGGTGTCCATCATGGTTTGGAATGTACTTGGCGAGTTTGTGAGTCCAAAGAACATAACACAGGGTTCAAAGAGCCCTTTGTTAGTCTTGAATGCGCCTTTCCATTCATCACCCGGTTTGATTCGTACATTGTTATACCCCCATCGGATGTCGAGTTTTGTGAAGATTCGCGCTTCCCGTACCTTGTCGATAAGTTCAGGTATAAGTGGGAGCGGGTATCGATTCTTTACTGTTAGGTCATTTAGTTTGCGGTAGTCTTGCACTGGTCGAAGTTTGCCATCTTTCTTTTTGATAAAGAAAAAGGGTGATGAGTAGGGAGATTTTGATGGGCGAATGTATCCCTTTTTTAATTGTTCGTCAACAAACTCTTCCAATGCTTTATCTTCCACTTGAGTCATAGGGTATATCTTGCAGTCAATAGTGGCGGGTGCATTAGGTATCAAATCGATGGCGTGGTCCCATGGTCGTGGTGGTGGGAATCGTTGTGAGCTTTCTTCATCGAATACCTTTCTGTGTCGGTGATATTCTGCTGGGACTCTTTCTTCAAAGGTCTTGATCGTTTTGTCCGTGGCTTTTTGTGCCAATTCCGAGGCTGTTGTGGTTTTTTGTAGGTGTGCTATTTCGTCGGGAGTTTCTTCAATTTGTCTTCCCCATTGTTCTTCAGTCATAGTTCGTCGATTAGCAATTGATACGTATCCCAAACTTGTGATGACCACTGGTTGGAATTCTTTGTCCAGTGTAGCGTCCTTCCAGTGTACTTTAGGTTCGAAGGCTGTGAGCCATGGGTATCCTAGAATTACTTCATCGGATCCCAAATGGGTAATAAGGAACCTAAGCGTCTTGGTTTGGTTACCAGTTGTGACTTCGAGATCGGTGAACTGCATGATTTCGCCATCTTGGTTGTGAGTACCGTCTACATTCCATATTTTGATAGGTTTTGCTACTGGTAACGTAGAAATTTTGAGTCGGTTTATCAGATTCTTGCTGATAAAGTTATCGGTTGCTCCCAAATCGATGAGCACTTGTCTTTCGGCCGTCGCGTGTGCAGATTCAAATAAGACTGGAATTCGCATAGATCGGTATCTGCTATGGTACACGCTAATCTTCATTGCTTTAGCCCAGGCCGCAGGGTTCAAGCATTGGAAAAACCCTGCTTTCCAAACAACCGTTCTTCAAGAGCCGCTTTGACATCGTCAGTGTCGGCTTGCATGGCTGCTATGTAAGCAGCGGCTTTATCCGAGGCTTTCATATTGGCGTTGCCTTCTACCTTGACTGTAGCGACCACAGTGGGCGTGGTCGAAGAGGTATTTGAAGTAGTTGCAACAGATGCTTGAGTGTTCTGGCATTGGGGACAGTTGCGCGAAATATGTCCTTTATTGCCACATCTGAAGCATAATCCTTCTTGCTGGTAGCGTTGCTTATCCGCCTCGGTCATGGTAGCTCTTGCACGGGTTCTTCCAATATCCATAGCATTAGGGTTTCGATTGTTGGCGTACATGTTTCGACGCCATTGCTCGCAGCGAGGGTTGTTGCTATTCGTTGGCTTACGCAAATGACTTTGAAGGAGGTTATAGATCCTCTGCTGTTCTACGGCAGCGTCGGTCCAATCTTGCCAATTTACAGGTCGGTGTTGACGGAGGATACTCTCCATTAGTTTGAATGGTAACCCTTGGGCGTACATATTGAGGGTTACTTCCTCGTTAAGAGTGTATCCTGCTTTGTTGGCGAGGTTGGCAAATTTGGCATTGTAGTCATCGATGTTTCCTCCTTCCATCTTTAGTTTGGAAATTTCGGTTTGCACTTTCTGTCTTTCTGAAGTGTCGGTGTAGGTGCGGCGGAATCGAATCTCTACTTCGTTCCACAAATTTTCTTCAGCTGGTAACACCCCCGTAGCAATTTGATCGTTAAGCCAAATGACTTGTTCTTGCACCCAATCTTGTACCAATGGTCCTCTGATATAGGACAAAAAGGTCATAGCCCTTTGATAAGGGATTCGAAGTATAGCTGCGTTCGGATTCATGCCTCGATAGATGGTGAAGTCAAGAAGGAAGGCTTTGCTTTGTCCGCGGTCCCCATTGAACTCTGCGGGAGGGTTTCCTCCAAGTTTCCCGTCGGGTACTCCTCCTCCTGCTGGGGCTGCGCCTACTGGAGCTGCTCCAGGTGCTGGTGCTCCGCCTGGTGCACCTCCACCTCCTCCTCCTGCTCCACCTCCACCTCCACCTCCACCTCCAGGGGCGGGGGCACCTCCTCCACCGCTGCCTCCGAGGGGCGCAGATGGAGTGGTGGTACTTGTTGAGGCTTGGACGGGTTGTGTCTGTGTCTGCGACATATCTGGTGCTTGATTCTGTTGTTGGGGTGGTTCTTCGGGTTGGGTTGTTTCTTCTGGTGCGTCTACTTGTTCTGGTGGGTCAGGGGGTATGCCAAAAAGATTCTTGCTTGAGCGAAGTGGTCCTGTTTGGAAGTGGGGTGGCACTAGTTGAAATGTAAACCACTGCCCACTGGTTCTGCTCTTGACTACTATAGCCCACTTGCGAAGATTTTCAAGGTATTCCACAGGTGTGTATCCTGAGGTTCGGTCGTATACGCAATACCCTTCGTTTTCTCCTTCTTCAACCCAGACAACTGATCCTTTTATTTCGTCGGATAAAGTGTCTTCTCTTGATCGATCGATAAATTCTGACTGAAACTGTGCTTCGGCACGGCTTTTTCCTTTCTTTGGGGAAGCCACTGTGGTTCAGGGGTAGAGACTCGACTTAATGTTACGCTCACACGGGCGTTCGTGCGACATGCGACTAAGTCAAGTGCGGTAGAAGTCGATAGTCTGATCAAAGACCAAGTTCGGTGATACTACTTGGAGCAGGGCTCAACAAGAGTGAGAGGAAGTGACTCGAGGGTCCTTCTGAATGACAGAGGCGAGGCAAAAGACGAAGGCCCGCACGTTCAACTAAAGGTATCCTCAGAAAGGAATCCCTCTAGAGTCTGTGAGACTGAAGTATGATGTGATTCAAGAAGAAGTCGAGTCTACTGTACAAGCTAAGTAGAGAGCGACTTATATACTAGTACAGCACCAAAGAGTCACAAACAGATGGTGCGATCCTAGGATCCGGGTCCTAGGAATGAGTCATCGTACAATAACATGTGATACTAGAAAAAGAACGCCATAGAAGGCCATAGAACAAGTCATCAGTCAGCAAGGAGTCATAGTAGTAATCGCAATGAGGTAAGTCCGGCACTTGTACGTATATGGAAGGAAGTGAGTCAGAAGAAATATGTAAGTAACGAAAAGTGTCCGGAATTGTAACACCGGCTCTTCAACACGCTCTAGGATAGCCTGAACTTCCTCATCAATGGACCGTGCAACGATTTGCACGGGTTCCTCAACCAGATGAGGAGCAAGGACTCCTGCGAATTAAGGTGAGCCTCATTCAACATGCTTAGTGCGAAAACTGCGAACCTACCGGTCTCGAAAATGTCATCGGAGATGGCGCGAAAGGAAGGAGAGGGAATGGTTGGAAGAATGGTTGGTGATAGGAATGTGTGGCCGATGCAGAGATCGATATCGATGCTACGACCATGCAGCCCCCGGAAATGCAGGCGCCGACATTGATACGATTGCGTGGAGGATTCTCCCCAGAGAGATAAGAGAAAGATATAGATGAGCAAGCTAGCAGCATCCCTCCAGGGAAAGGGAAGACTCACGCTGCGTCTGCCAGTGGGCTGCCCATGTCCCCCCAGCCATCATTTCCATCGGTGTCGTTGGTGTCGCCAGGATTGCTTGTATTCGATAGAGATTGTAGCATCAGGTTGTGCAGATAATCGAAAATAACCCGGAGTCGGACTACAGTGGCATCATAACCGAGTTTCATTATGTAAGAAAAAAAGACGATTTCAGTCAGCTCACGCCCTAACTAACACCAGTTTTCTGTGACTAAGTCCGACTAGATTTGACTACCAGATGACTTTCATCGGGCTTGGCTGGACTTTGCAAAAATTTTGACTACCGGCAGTCTCGGCTCGACCTGAATTGGACCCACGGTGACTACTACGGGTTGACAACTTCGGACTACCGATGACTAATTCCGGTTTTTCCTTTTTTACTGAGGTTCACGCCCAGGATATGCTCTGGAGGAAAATTACTGGATTCGTGTCGAAATGTTCCCCGAAGCCGCAACTCAATATTCTGTGCAAGCCCTGAATGAGCTTCAAGTCGTGTTTTCACATGCACGTGCAGGTCAGGCAGGAACTATCTTGTTATCGATGCACCCAGCGTGACAGACAGAATTTAGATGCCCCTACCTCGGACACCTCCACTTTTCCATACACGGCCAAGCAGAGGGAAGAGATTGCCGGCGTTCTTGAGCGCAACAAAGGTACGTTTCGCTCGGTTCACCTTGCACGACCTTCAGTTAACTGTCACTGGCTCATGGCAGATCGTACTTACAGTTCTTACGTCATCACTTATGTCGCGAGGTTATGGACGACTGTCGGTAAGTTTTACGCATCGACAAAATTATGGGTCCCCTTATGAGCCTTCTTATCGCAGCAAGCCATCGTTTAAACCATTTCGGTGAAGATCACTGTCGGCTCTCCTTTGGTCAATCTACCTTGGAGACTAAAGATAGCAAATGGGGCCCTTCTCGGCAATCATTTCGAACACGCTTCTTTTCGGATTTCCTGATGGACACCAAGCACGGTTCAAGAACCTATGGGTAGATCAACTCATTAGCACGTCCTGTTGGCGCGAGCATATTTCTGACACTGTTGAAGAATTGAAGCAGATGGTGTCATCGGTGAGCTGAATCGCTCCTGCTATGACATCCTTGCTGACATCTTTCTCCAAGATGTTGGCACTTCTCATGTGAGGAAGCTTCCATTTCCCGGGAATGACCCAGTTAATTTTTTATTATCTGCAGCGCGAACGTTCTTATGACGCCAATGTCATCTCTCCCCGCCTTCTCTAGCCCTTCGTTGTTACTCTGCCTACTCTGCCTAGTCAAGGCATTGTTCCTCATGCAAGAACAGCGGAAACTTCTCAGCACGAACGCCGCTGCCGCTGCTGTAAGCATACCAGCACCACTTAACTCGGCATCTGCGGTTAACATCGATTTTTAACAGGCCGTGCATCTGGACAACCCGAACACGAGCTACCGTTTCCGACAGATTGCGACGATTCATAGTCTGCCGCAGGCATTGTTCACCTGGGCTTTGCCCCTTTTTGCGATGCAGAGCTTTTGGATGACCTTTGCCGAATTTCCCCTTTCGATGCCCCTTGCCACGTTCCTTCCCGTGGCAACCGTTGCGTTGGGGGGCATACTGTATGGAATTTCACCCACGCCCAAAAACATTCGAGGATACCACACAACTAGTTCCTATACCCTCTGATCCCTGCAGTAGACCAGTCGAGCATCTCACGACGAACGCTAAGATTTAGACCCGGAAACGCCACAGTGTATTGGTTTTCAAAAAAATAAAAAATAAAAAACGCCAGTGTTGCGCACTATATCCTATTCTCATGGCGTATTTGTATGTTTAATAATACACTTGCCTGTATGAGATACCCATACCCAGGCAACCAGCTCTTGGACGCTGTTTCGATTAAGTCATCTCGGCTGTATGCGAAGGTGAAGTAATTACATATCTTGATATGGTATTTTTAAGCCCGCCAGTGCACTCGTTCTCTACCGCATACTCCATCTAGCAACTTTACTCTGACACGTTTACTTGTCATGGCGGTGACTTAACCCTTGGCTTAGTGAGTAAACAATCCCTCATTTCCCTGAGGCTCTGCAGGGTGCCCGGCGGCATACTCAGCCACACGTCAGAATATGACCGTACTAGTAAGCGTGAGCGTGTGCTGTGCGCTACGTGCGTGAGAGATAAATTGGCAATAGTGGCGGTGCTAGACCCCTGTATGGTTAAGCTCGTACAACTTGCAAGATGTACCATGAACAACACCTCGGACAGCTGCATACTGTATAGTGATACACGACGAGTACAGGTGCGTGACCCTATCACCCCGCGAAAAATTGAGTTCGTTTCAGAGTGATGACGCCTTTGAGAAAGTAATAGGCCGCACTAGACGACCAGCGTCTTGTGCGGTGATGCCTCGCGACTCGCGTGCGTGGGCTTGCCGGCCGGATGCATACCGCTAAAAGCTCTAGGTACCACAACCCTATCCACATGTATGCTTCGAGATAATGCGGGACTGTACAAGGAGAGGCTCCCAGGAAACCTGCCAGCTGCGCAAACAGGTCAACGGTCAGATCACCCAGGACCTCCTGCTGATGAGATAGCCCGAAGCTTAAGGCCAACTTTGTGTGGTGGAGCCAGGCGAAGAAGTGTGACGGACGAACTAGAACTACTGTTCGTCAAATAGAAACAAGGAACAACACACCTCCGCGGTTTGATCGTGAGTTTGGACTGCATCCGCCGTGGTCTGTGGGATCAGTTCAGGTTGTCGTCTTACATATACTTTACGTTACACAGTCGCCGGAAATAGTAGTTTGATTTTGATGTCAAATATTCGGATTTTTGCGATACCCGTAGGGCCATGTTCGAAACCCTGTTGAGTTACCACCTGAGGAAAGCCGACTTAACATACCCCCATTTTGTATGACTTCCATTCCAACTTATCATCTCCTGATACACATGAGACATCGTGCTCCGCCACCATGCCTTTTATTCGGTAGTAGTGCCCCTGAGCTCACGACATCGTCGGTAGTAAAGACTTTTCCACTCCGCGGAAGAGAAGAATAGCCCGTGCCTTTGTAAAATGAGACCCCGGTAAATCCAGTCGTCGTTTTCTCGAGTGCGCCCACTTCGTGACGAGACGCTAAACATCTTGCGTATCCTACCAAGGGCATTCGAACCGATGTTTCACAGTGGAAGTTGATGAATTAGCATATAGGAAAAGGGGGTAAGGCGGACGCTTCGTTATGGAGTACCGGTTGCTCGTGACTTGCTGTGCATTTACATTCGCTCTGAATACATTATCGGCGCTGTCAGCTTTTGCACTATCATCGCTTTCCTATGTCGTCCCGAAATACGACTGGGGTCGTCACCACGGATCTACGCTTCAGATTGAGCGTCCTAACACGTTTGATCCGCGATGACCATGCTTCTTGCGTTCCAGATGGAGGATGCGACGGATGGATGTCCTTTTGATGTGGTCATGCGCCCACTGGCCACTTCGCACACAAGGTCCCCAAACTCCCGGGTCACAGGATTCAAAAATGGGGTTGGTTACGACACAACTGTAGGCTGGGCATAGGGTAATGTCAGCCAAGCGAAATAAGTTCTGGCCGAGTCCCACGCGATCGTGTCTGAGTCGTATTCTTACAAGGGTCCCCTTTCGTTTCTAACGGTGAGATCAGCATAAGGAAATCAAAAGGAAAGGTCCGCTCTATGAGAGAATATTGGGTACTATCAGGATATGGGGATGGATATCGCGAAAGTCGCTGAGAGATGACCGACTTCCAAAATTAATAGTCAGGGAGACACCACGGACAGACCCCGTTCGTGTCGTCTTTCTGGCCACCAGAAAGGACCCTGTCATGTTTCTCCGATTCGAAGAGACACGTCAAGTACACCTTGTCAGAGGTGTCGCCGAAAGAGGAACCAAGAGCTTGGAGAGACAAAGGTAGTCCAAGGCATCCACTCCATTGCACCAATGTAGTTAGGGTGGTGTGACTTTGGCCAAGTTGCTTGAAAAATTGTTACGTTCGGTTATAATGTCTTTTGTGAGTCACTGCTTTGCTCTCTGTGTTATATTTGGCGTGGCGACGTGGCGGCGGGGATCGACGTATGGCACAGCGAATCAACGTTGTCGGGGTGCATTAGTATTTTGCATACTAATAGCTAGTAGCCAACAGAAAGTTTGCATGGATACTAGAAGCATGAAGTCCTTCTTGATCGGCTCGGGAATGAGGGGTCTACGTGTCCAATGCGAGGTCGCGACGGGTGGGCGGGGCACTTCCGGAGCGAGCCGATGAGGGTCGGAAGACGTGGGCCTCGTCGTCGGTCCCTTGGTAAAATTACTGGGCGTTGGGGGTGGGCGAAAGATAAGTGTTCTGGTTCTTTGAGCCCGTCGAAGACCTGGGCGGACGGATGGCGACACGCAGGGGGACGAATACGTGCCGCCTCATCCGTTCGCTCAAAGACAACATTCAAGTTCTAGACCGCCGCTCGTTCCTCACCTCCGAGTCATCGAAGAATGGTCACATATGACATAACCCCTACATGCCGGCACTGGTAGGGCTTTCGGTTAGCCACCCATTGATGTGGTAAGAGCGGACGTCCAATATGCCAATACAGTACTACCAGGAACAATAAATAGAACAGATCACAATGATAGCATTGTATTTGGGGGCTTCTTTACCGATTTGTCGGCTCTCATCTCATTGGCGAAAGGCAGGTTTACCTTTCCTACCTCTGTATTGCGGTCTCCGGGGTCCGCACTAGCCGATGCATCTTCGCTCGGACAGTCTTTGCGACCTGACCGTATTACTAGGCAGATGCGGGGGTAGGTGTATAAACCGAGGCACGCTGCAAATGTGATAGACTCGAGTAATGACAGTAATTTTCAATATGACCTCGACGTCAGACCCTGCGTCAGACTCGGAGATGCTAACGTTTTCGCGTTAAGACAATATTTTACTCTTATTATGTATAGTATTATATAAAGTGCTTGTCTGTGTGTTGGATACAATGACTTACCCAACCAAAGAAGATAGTCAGGGGTTGGAGATTTGAGACTACCCTAGCAACGTCTTGCATATACATTCCGTTTCTACGGCCAGTGTTGGTGATTAAGGGGGGGGGGGGAGGGGGGGAATCGGTTTGAACGCCCTCTAAGGCCGTGTTTAAAAATCGGACAAGCCGATTCGATATGTATTCTTTTTTGATTGAACGCTTCGACGTGTATTCGCCAATTTTCTGGGGGCCAACGAGTAAGGACAGTCCGTTTGCGGCATGATGGGAAAGATGACCGTTGTCGCCTCTTTGCGACAAGATGCATACCGGACAAAACGCTAAAACGAACCGTGACTCTATAAGTGCACCCTTCGCCGAAGTGGAATTGATAGCTGTCATTGGCGCATTGACCTAGGACACGGGTAATGCGGACATGAGCATTGGAATGTGAGCCTCTATAACATCTGCAATTCTTGCTTGCGCCTTCGTGTGAACAAATACTATTTGTCCTTCAACTCGAGCTTGGTGTGATGACCTCCGGGATAATTGCTAATGATTCCAATGATCCTAAGCAACAAATGCAGAAGACTGATGCACCCTGATAAGAGACTGGCTTCGAGTGGAACGAGGTCGGGGGACACAACTAGAAAAAAAAATAGAAGATCGTCAGCGCGCAATAGAATCTCTAGCCTCCTGCATGGTGCCTCAATATCTCGAGTCCATGATGACAGAAGAGAGGCAGCACAGATGGCACAGATGAGGCGGGAGGGAGATGGCACGGGCGAGGCAAGGACGTGAGGGTGGTATGAGGGCGGTATGAGCGGTATGAGTGGGCAGAGGATAAGAAGGAGACAGCGGCGCGGGAAAGGATGCGGCGGGAGGAGCAACCAGAGAGTGGGAAGCGGGCTGGCAGAGTTGGTAGGACGCGGGTGGGGTGAGGAACTGGAAAGAAGAGGGGAGACGGCGGGAGACGGTGGGAAATGGCAGGAAGGGGGGGGAGGGGGAGAAGGGGGAGGGAAATGGCGAGAAGTAAAATGGAGAGGGAGGACAATAATGAGGAGTGGGACAGACGGCAGGGGTGGGGTCGCCTCGCACAATGGAATCTGGAGAAAGGGCGGAAGGCGAGATGTGATCTCCACCTCCGCTCTTGGTGCGCTCTTGACATTCCTGGCGTGCTGAGAGTCGACGACAGGTGCTCATGCAATCGAGCTGCCATTCGGAGATCACGTCGATCGGGGTGGAGTCGAAGAAACCATTCATACCCGGGCCAGCGCAGGGGATCGGGATCTGGTAGCAAGAGCTACTATTGATCACGTTTGATCACGCGACTGGACCAGAAGGGGAGCGCCGCGCCACGGTACCTCGTGTAAGAGGATAAGGCATCCAAGGAGGAGCAACTTCCGCGACAGGGCCAGAGGTGGTGTGGGAATGTCGCACGAGGAAAGGAGAAAGGGAAGGTGCACCGTGACTCGTGCGACATGACCGGGAGGGAAAGGAGAGGGGCCAGGACAGGAAAGGACGCGGCACGAGTGAATGAGACAATGGCGAGGAAAAGAAAAGGCACGCGCGCAGAGCTGGCAGCAGACAAATGGTAGGGTGGGAGCGAAGATGGCGGCGAGGGTGGGCAGACGGTGGGAGGGAGAGGGAGAGGGAGAGGGAGAGGGAGGCGACGGTCTCCCTCACAGACGGCGAAGAGAGCGCGGGAGAGACGAGGGGCGTCCAGGCAGTGGCAGCAGACGGCGCCAGGGCAAGTTTTCTTTTTTTTTTTTTTTTTGAATCCATTTTTGTGCGCCTGAGGGTAGCGTACCCTATGTAGCACTACACTTTCTATGTACTACGCGTCCATGCCTCATAGCTTTCCAGTGCCCTTGCTATATATCATATGTCTCCCCCTTTCCCGGGTGGGATTGGCGTGGCTTCTTGTCAAGCGTCGAAGTCGGCGGGGCGTGTTTAGCGCCATGGCGTGAGGTGCGGGCTCGATGGTCTTGAGGTGGAATCTGTTGACCGCTTCCTACGTCGTCCGTCTCCCTCTTCGTACCTTGAGTGAACCTGGGTTAGCAGGTTCGGCAAGTTGTGGAGATGTGTGTCGCGTCTGTCTCTTCACGTGGTCCTCCTTTATGCTCTCTCTCGTGCTCCTCGTGCTCCTCGCTCCACTGCTATGTTTCCCCTCCACTTCCCGTCCTGTGTAAATCTCCCCGTCTCATGTATGAACGTTACAACTTGTGCCACAGTTTTTGGGTTCGATATCAGTTTCGCGTAGTCTTGTTCTGATGTTCTGCACTTCTTGATGAGCTTCCATCTTTCGTGTGCATATGCCGGGCAGTCTAGCAAGAAGTGCTGCGCGGTTTCGGAGTAGTGTCCGCAGGCTGGGCAGCTTGCCCTGTCCGTTCTTTTGAATCTATGTAAGTACGCGTTCAATGGAAAGTGTCCCACTCTCAGCTGGTATAGCCAGCTGGTGCCCTTCCTAGATAATTTCGGATCGCTGATCAGCTTCATGAATTTGACAGAAGGGATAGACGGGTCAAATCGTTTGAGTTTGTCTGCTCGCGGGGAGGCTTCCCAATCCTTCTTCCACGCTTCTTTAAGTGCACTTGCGCAGCTTTGCTTCGCTGCCGACTTGTTGGACCTTAGTGGCTTTTTGAGTAATCTTGGGAGGTCGGAGGGTGGTGAGGTCGTTCCCTCGGCTGCTGCTTTCGCTTCTTTGTCTGCTAGTTCGTTGCCTTCTATGCCGACATGCCCTGCAGTCCAGCGTACTTTGAGCTTGTAATTTGCCGTGCCTTTGCTTTTATGGATGGATGACGCCATGTTAAGGCATTCCTCTGCTAAATAGTGCCCTGATTTGTTGCTTGGTGTAGCGAACGCGCTGATAGCGGCCAAATTGTCCGCTCCTAGGGCGTAGCTTGTTTTGCCTGCTTTCTCAGTCTTGATAAGGTGGAGTCCTAGCATTAGCCCTACTAACTCAGCTTCGAATACTGTGTGGTGCTTGGTCGCCCCCAGGTGGTAGTGCAGCGTCCGCGGATCTTTGCCTGGTCTGACAAGTACTGCTGCGGCCCCAACCTTGCCGTCTTGCGCCGAACCGTCCGAGTATACTTTGATTGCCTCTCTGCCGTCTGTGTCCGCTTTCTTTGACGCCTCTTTGTTGTCCCTGATGTCTAGGGTAAAGGGTCTCTTGTGCGCCTTGGCTGGGTTCCTACCCTATGGATGGGATGGTTTCGTAGGAGTTTGGCTTGATGTCGAAGGATTGCATTAAGTCGTGTAGGGGAGATTTGTGCTTTTGGGTCCTCTTGTTTGCGGCCCTTCTTGCCGGCTTGTGCAGAGGGTGTTGCGGGGGAAGGGTTGCGATGCGTGCGGCTGCTCTATGTAGGTGTTTCTCTACCTCTAGACTCATTGGAAGTGTGTGTGCGTGCGCGTTGAGTGTGTCGGTGGGCGATGTGCATAAACCACCTATGATAGCTAGCGTGCCCGCTCTTTGGACGGCGTTCAGCTTGCTTGTGCTTCTTCTTTTTACTGTTCCCACTTCCTGTGGTGCTTCAAGTTTACCTGCGTGGCTCCCCCAAACGTCTACGGCGTAGAGGGTCCTTGGGATTGCGACACATCTGAATAGTTGGCGGGCGTGTTTTGGGGTGATGCCCCAGCTTGGTGCGGCGGCGCGTCTTATTTGGGATGCCCACTTCATTCCTTTTTCTAAAGCGTGGCTTCATTGTGTGCCCCAGTCGAGGTGCTGATCGAAGTATACTCCCAGGTATTTTGTGCTTTGGACTGGCTTTAATGTGGTGTTGAGTAACTCCAGTGGACGTCTGACTTTTTGCTATTTCTGTGCGCAAAGTCCATCAGTGCGAGTTTGCTGAATTCAAAGCGTGAGTTGTGATCCTTAGACCATTCTATTGCGCCACCCTGTCTCGTCATCATGCTTGCAAGCATTTGGTGTGTTACGTCGAAGTTTGCTCCGGACGCTATTAGTATAGCGTCGTCTACGTAGGCCATGGCCGACTCATCGCCTCCCGTTGGGATGTCTAGGATGTCTGCGTTATAGTATTGATATAGGATCATGGAGAGCGGGTCTCCTTGCCCGATCCCGTTATCTATTGAGATGCTTTCTGAGGTGAAGTCGTCGAATTTCAACGATGTTGATCGTCCTTGCAGGAGGTTTTGCGTGAAATTGACTAGTGCTTTTGGGACTCTACGCTTTCTCATATTGTGGATTAACCTCTCATTAACTGCGTTAGGGAATGCCCCCTCGATGTCCAGGAAGAGTACCGAGGTCACCCTCTTTTTGTGCCACGCGTCTTTGATCTGGTAGCTAAGCGCATGCATGGCGTCAGTGGTGGTGCGGGCCGGTCGGCCTCCGTAGTGATGCGTTGGGAGTAGTTCGTGTTTTTCGGAATGGAAAGTAAGCTGCTCCACTATTACGGACGTGAGTACTTTTGCCATGGTGTTGAGGAGCGCTATTGGCCTATAGGCTTTGGGGATGTCGTAGTTTGGTTTGCCTGGCTTTCTGAGTACAATAGTCATAAATGTCTTCCACGGGGCATAGTAAAGCCCTTTCTTGAAAATGCTTGCGTAGATTTCCCATAGTCTGTCGACTAGCACGTCAGCGCATTTGATCAGAACTATATTGGGGATACCGTCCGGGCCTGGGGCCTTAAACGGGCCGAGGCGTGCTATGTGCTTGCGGATTAATTCCTTGGTGATAGTGTTGGCGATGCAAACTGGCGCGGGGTACGTTTGATCTTGTGGGTTGATGTGTTGCTCTTGGGGCTTCTTCGGGAAGAAGGTTGTTGCTAGGACTTTACTTTTATCCTTATTGTTGCTGGCTAGGGTGTCTCCTGTCGTTTGTGGAACTTTTAGGCTTGGTATTCTTGTTTTGCCTCCGTCGCTCGCTGGCGCGGAGATGTACTTGTGGGCGGTCCACATGTCCGGGTCGGAAGCTTTCTCAAGCCAGTCCCGCCAGTGGTGCCGTTTCGCGTATTTGATAGCATCGTTATATTTGCTACGTGCCGCGTTTAATTCTCCATGAGCGCGGTGTTCCGGGCGATTTCTGTATTTGTATGCTGTTCTTCCTAAGTTGTTCGCTTCCCTACGCAGTAGTTTTAGCTCCTTCGACCACCAGCGCTTAGACTTAGCGTTGATATCCGATGTGGGCACTTCGGCATTAATGGTGTCTTGAATCGCCTTCGTTATATTGTCGCATTCCCGGTTTAGGAAAGCTTGCGTATGAATGTTGGATGGGAGTCCCATGTGTGCGAGGTTACTTTCAAGTGTTCTGTTGAAACTGGTCCAGTCTACCTCCTTGAAGTTTTTGTGAGCTTTGGGCGGGGCTTTGGAAACTTCCATGTCGAGGACCGTGATTATAGGAAGGTGATCTGTATTGACTCCCTGTTCGCTTGGGATTGTGTTGCAGTTTACTATTGTCTCAAGGGTGTGTTCGGTGGCAAAGACGTTGTCCAATCTTGACCATTTTTTCGTTACGTTGTGTACATGCGTTGGGGTCCCGCTCGGTAGCGCCGTGTCCATGCCTAAGTCCGCTACATTTCTGAGCAGTGTCTCCGCCGAGTCCAGCGCTTCCTGCGTGAATAATCTGCTATCCTCCGGATTGTCCCAGTAAGGGTGGTGGCGGTTGAAGTCTCCCAGCCACATCAGGTGGTGCATGTTTTGCGTTCATTCCATGCCTGAGATTTGTTGGGCATGTGCTCTATGATATAACGTGAGTGCTCTTAAGGTGTCATTGTGTTTACAGTCATTGTAGATGTTGAACAAGGTCAACGTGCCCCATGACTCTTTGATGCGTATTGCTGTTACATCTCCGGATGGGAATTCGACTTGTTCCCAACTTTCTGTGAGGAGGTCTCCTCTGACAAGGGTGACCATGCGTGTTTTGTCTGGATGCTTGACGTGCGTGGTCGGGTAGATTGCGACCCAATCTTTGGAGGCGATTGTCTTGTTAAGGAAGTTGATGGCCGGTTCTTGTAGCGCTATTATGTCGATGTTGTAGTCTGACAGTTTGCCGCTGCTAATTATACCGTGTTGACATGTTGAGGACTTGTTGGTGTTCTGCTGCCAGATAGCGAGTGCCTTGCGTTCCTTGTTTATCTGGTGTACCTTCATGCGTTATGTTGTTGAAGGAATCCTGCTGGTAGGTCGATGAGATCGCCTGAGATTTGCGTGCCAAAGTCCGCGTCTGTTCCTGTGTTTTGGTTTGCATGCGCGAGCTGGTCTCCTTGCGTGTTGATACGAGGGTCAAAGAAGCTTTCTAGGACTGCTTGTCCGCCCGCTTCGGTTTGGCTCTTTTGCTTACTTTTCTTTCTGATGGGGCATGTGGGGAGCTGGCGCTCCGTGCGGTTGGGCGGGGGAAGGCTGTTTACTGAGAATTTGTCTGGGAATTTGTCTCTGAAGGGAAGTCTGTCGGGTCGCGTTGTCAGTGTCCAGTCTTTGTCCATGGGGAAATATACTAGGTTGTTTTCTGGGTGGAACCCGTTGTATTCTTTGCATTTCCTAAGGAATTCCAGGACACTCTCGGTCCCAGCTTGCGTGCGAGTCTGTTTTGCAGGACACGCAATATCTTTTGGATGCTTCATTACATTCTTTGGTTCTATGCTTGCCACCGCAGGTGCCGCATGTGTCATGCTGGGCATGGCATTCAGCTGCATAATGTCCCCATTTGCGACATTTCATGCATTGTTTTGGTTTGAACTTGAGTTTCTTTGGGAAAGTGCAGACGTTGCAGACATAAATGCCCTCCTTTAAAGCTCTGTTAGCTTCTGCGGCTGAGGAAAAGGAGAAGATGGTGTGTGCAAATCTTTGCTCCGGTGCGCGTCTGTAGACGGGTTTGATCCAGTGCGCTTTCTTTATGCAGTTTTCGGGTGCTCTGTTGGTCTCTTCGATTTCCCTGAGGTGGTCGGGATTGTCGGGGTCGAATGTTATAGGGACTCTGGGGATCAGCAGCGGGTGTACCCTGTCCCATATGATTGTGTCAGGGTCGAAAGCCTTTGTGAAGCTAGCTCATTGATAGGTATTTTGATCCAGTCGGCAGACTCCTTTGTGTCGAATTGAATGATGACGCTGCCGTTCTTAAGCTTCATAACTTCCTGGATTTTGGTTCCCGCTGGTGGAGGCGGCGTTATGCTGGCTAAGGCCTTTTCCACTTTCTCTTTGATCTTGTGGATATTGAGGTAGTTGCCTTCTCCTGTGGTGTAGTCCAGAAGGACTTGCCTTGCCTTCCTGTCCAGCCCGATTAAGAGACTGGTATCTTGGTCCACACGGAATATCGTGGGCTTGAGTCTGGCTGGTGCCTGGGCCGGGCGTGTGTTTGTGCACAGGAGGGCCTCCTTGTATGTGACTGCTGTTTCTTTGATTTGGGAGGATGCTGTGTTAGTGATGGTGATACTCATGCTCATGTCCGAGGCTATTTTGTTCAAGGAGTTGGCCGAGGCATCTAGGGCTTCAGCCATGACCTGTAGCTTGCCCTGATCAGCGAGTGTGCTTTTGATTGTGCTGCTTATCGTGGTGATACCCTTCTGAATGGATTTCTCTACGATCTCTCCAAGCTTAAGCGTGATGTTGTCCAGCGCTGGGTTTTTCTGAGGAGATTTTGCTAGCGCTTCTTCAAGGATCATCCCATATGCTTGTAGCGTCCTGATGAGTCCAGGTGTGGCCGATTTACTGTGCTTTTTGATGATCAGTAAGAGCGATTGGATAAGCGCAGAATGCGGAAGTGGGGTCTCATTGCTAAGACAATTCTCACTTGTCAGATGAAGTTTTGCTTCTTCAAGACTTGCGGTTTTCTGCCCTGCTTTCATAGGCTGTTGGGTAGTGGAAGACTGCTGTGTGTCTGCCTTCATGTTGGACCTGAGGGTCCTGGGGTTCGTAGGTGCGGTACGTTTGGGAACGCCCGAGGGTGTTGTACCCCTAGACGTCATAACGTCCTTTTTTCACTTGAACTTCTCCTAGTAGGAGTTGTTCTTCTAGTTGTATGCTTTTGGGTAGGGTGGATAGAAATGTGTGTGTGTTTCCTGTACTACTGTGTAGCGTATTCTAGTATGCCTCTACCTCTGTGACATGGCGAAGTGGCACAGCAGGTGGTGGTTACCGAAAAAGGAAGTTGAGGTCATTTCCATTTTGCTGATGCACTCATGCTTGCGTGGCTTCTCACCTACGATGTTCGAACCGTTCTTGATACTTTTTCTGTGGAGGAAACATCGCATCAGAATGACCACAGAGAAGCTCCGCTCCTTCATACCCCGGTCCCTTTTAATGGGCCCGACCAGTCTACAGTAGTTATACACAGCCATTTCGGATGGCATGCTATCGCTCGACGTGAACTTGGATGGCGGCCTCATGACAGATCTTATGTCTAACACTTACACCGACAACACGTGACAATACCTAAGCATCGCTAACGACGCACGAGTCCCCACTAGCGACCGTACCAGCTCCTTCACCTCTGCCCGCGCCTCCCTCCGCACCAGCGCTTAAACCCCCCGATAATTTTATTATATCTGACATATGATCTATCCTAGACTCCATTATATACTAACCAGGACGTGGAGAGGTTCCTCCCACCATCCTATCCGATGGAGGGTGGCCCTGCTGAACCAGCAACCGGGGAAATTATCGTAGGTCTTCTAGTCAACATTCATTCGCAACTTTGCCACTGAGTAACATATCTTGTAGTTTATAGTTCTTTGATCGCGTACCTTCCACAGATCCCTGTCATCTACATACCGACGCTGCGCTTTTGGCTTAAGCCTCCCATGATGCTGCGAGCGATGTAAGCATGCGGTGCCTTGTTTGTCAAGACGCCCGTTGCGCAAGCGTTTGTGGAGAAGGCATTTGACACATCGTGCGAGCTTGTGATTCGTGACCTCGTAAGAGATATCTTCTAACTTCAAATGGAATCTTACCCCTCTCTAGATCAGACCGTCATCAGATTCCAAGCATCAGATCTACGCTATAATGACGTCGATCTTGTTACAAACGATTGGACCGCCCCATCAAGACCTATAGCAGATGGTGTCATCAAATATATACCATTGTCCTGGTAAGACAATTTTTTGAGGGTTTACTACGGAAGCTCATCGTTGTCAAGATGATTCGGTAAAACCGTCTTATCGAGCCAGCGCTGCCGCGTGGGAGCACCAATCATTCCCGCACAGATCCCGCCGTATTGCATGCAATGTGGCACGGCTGGTCGATGGTCGAAGCTTTTAAGCGGTGATTATTTTGTTGAAGGGCTACCTACGACTTGTCATACTCAATCCGTCCACAGCGTGGTTTGCTTGGGATACTGTCATGACCAAGCACACCGCATATACTTAGACACATCATGAATTCCGCAGGTGAGAACGACGGTGGTAAAGAGACCGTGCGAGGACGAATTACTGACGGCCAAGATGGCCCACTATTGGGCACAGCTAGTACTTAGCCCATCTCCTTACGGAGGCATCGAGAAACGTATTCATAGCGTGCCGATGCCCCGTGCACTCGTCGCTGTCGGACTAGAAGGGCCATACATGACCGCGAACCCATCCGCCTCCCCAGGATTCCCACAAGAACTCAGTGTGGTTTCACCATTCTGACGCTTTATCCTCCTGCAGACCCTTCTTGCGGAGCTGTTTAGCCGCTGCTCGGGAGCTCATTCCCCAGGTGCAAGTCCCACTGCCGATGGGGAAGAGCAGGTCAACGAACACGTACATGCCATGCCGTTCCTCGCGCTCCACCGATAGCCGCAGATGTGGCTCAAGATCCTGAACGCATCCCCAAACGCGATCCCACCTGGCGGAACCGAGACGGGACAGAGGACGACCGGGCTGATGTCCGACCCCCTTCCGTTTTACTGGCTCGCACAACTGCTACTACTGGCGTTCCAGGAGGGCCTCCCACCCTTCCGGAAGCGCGAGGCGTCGCCGGCATCATCGGCAGAGTCGCCGTAAGCACTACACGAGCCCTCGCCCTTCGCGCCGCCGACAACTCCCACACCATCCCCCTTCTCATCGTCACCCTTCGCTCTGTCGTCCTTCTCAAGCAGCAGCCTGAGCTCGGGCTCCTCACCCGTGCCGCTTCCCACGCTACCGCCCACGTACCGGGCCCACTCGCTGTCTCCGGGAACCTATCGGGAAAACCAGGCGCTCGCGGAGGGTGTCGCCAATGCGACCCCGGACGCGGCGCAGTTTCGCCTGATCAAAAGTTGGTTGCACCATATCCGGCTCTTCCTTCGCCGCAGCCAGGGAAGCCCCACAGTCGTGTGGGACGAGTTGATGAAGATCCGGCTGAGCGGGTGGCAGGAGGACGCCGCGGCATCTTCACACCAAGACCCCTTGCACGGGGAGGCGCAGAAGGATGGCGGCACTGGCGCTGGCGCGGAGGATTCGGTGTCGTGGCCCGAGGGCGATGGCCTGATTGGGTTCTTTGAGGAGAAGATGCGGATGTAACGGGTGGTTTGGTTGTTCCAGCTGTCAATCGTCGCGCCATTGCTGGGCTACTATACTATATGGATTGGTCAAAATGTGTATGCACCGCTTGGTTTTGTATACGATTTACTGTAACGGAAAAGACCCCAACACTGATTGTATGTATATTGTGCGACATACTCAGGTGTCGGGCCAGAATTTCTTTCAATCTAATATTTAACAACGGACGAAGGTCACTAGCTATCGTATGCAGTCATCTTTGGATTGTCGCTGGAGTATCTCCCATGTTTGGTTGGCGGCTCCACTTGGTATCACTCCTCACCGCCCTCTGGCCTAGAAGGCTTGCTCTGGACGTTTCCTCTAGAGACATCGTGAGTTGCGTGACTCGGTGTCGAGCTCAGTGGGGAGTGATACCTCTTTTTTTCATTCACTGGCAGGCCTCTGATGTTACTTCCTTCGTTATCATTTCGTCCTATATGGGGGTCACGGTGTTCAGTCTCGAGTCTGTGGGATTATCGCTATGAGCAGGACGTACCCTCCATCATAGGCACCGCGCCGATTGCAACAACGGAGGAAAGGAGGACAGAGAGTATCAGAGAGATGCGCATCGCGTTCAAGTTGGTTGAAAGGATATGACTCGGAGATGGTCGTCTGCCTTACGCATGTGCAGGACTCTTTATAGAGCGAGCCAGCAAGGACCTCATGCCATTCGGGTATGTCCGAAACTGGGGGAATAGAATACAAGGTCTTACGATTCCGCGCTGTTAGCCACCCCTCGCACTTGAGACGATATCTTGAGACAACGTACCAAAACTCCCCCCGAAGAACGGCCGATCGTAGGACCACCAGGCGGAAGACACGTCTCTTCCTCGCGTATCTTCTGCCTTCGTGAGTCTCTGTCCTCAGAAGCGATCGCCTCGCCTCGTCATGCCACGTAGGTGAATCAGTAGGTGAATCAGGATCTTTGACGTTGACAAGTAGTGCCGTTTCTGGCTTAGGGGCCACCGATTTCTTCCGCGTTCGCTGATCCTCCGTCGGCCGGCGGCTCAAAGGCCTCTGTTGTCTGCTTTTTGGGCTCCAGACCATCGCGGATTTCTTGTCTGGACACCGGACGGGGTCGGAACTAGACCTGTGACCGCTCCTCTATGGGGCTGCCGGCTCCACTAGTACCTCGATAGAAGGACAGGGACAGGTTTAAAAGGAGGTGGTAGCAGGCGTGATCGAGGAACGTGCGGCAAAAAATACATGTGTAGTCGTGTTGCCGTAATGAGATTGTCGTTAATCTAGTACCGTTAGTAATTAGGAAATAAGGAAATCTCAGATCACATGTATGTATAGCGCGACCCACTGGCAATACTTGCACGCTCTGACTCGGAGATGCGGGCTCTTCGTCGTGTTCACGATAAACTGTATCTTTGCCGTGGCTCTTGGCTCTTTCGAAACCCGTTTCAAACTGCCCTTGGTGCCTCTTAGGGCCAACGACCTGGGGGAGATCCACAAGAAAATAGTATAGGAGCGCTGGTCACTAAAAGCGTCCATATCGACGCCACAGCACTACCACTATGCCATAGAATCAAGCGGTGGTCTTTTATCGTTCCTGTGGCGTCATGCAACAGCAAATAGAGCAATCTAAGGTGCAGATAGCGACATCGATATCGGATAGGTGTCCAACTTCTATGTCAGTAGACGTGATGATGGCGGCGCCTAGTTATGGAGGTTTGGATAGTTGTCGGTACACTGGGAATGTTCATCTAGTTAGTGCTGGGTACAGGTACCTTGTCTTGTCTTTTTTTTTGTTTTTTGGCCTCGATTGGTATCCTTACATTGCCTTCATCCGTCAGACAGCACAGTGGATCTGGGATGCCACATTTTGCCCAGCTGTCGTGCCCTACAACACCAAGTTCAATAGGTAGTCGTTTTACCACGACTCCGAATAGCAATTACTTTAGTCATGCATCACCAGCGATGGAATCGTCACTTCCATCGCCTTCTTTAGGCGGTCGGCAGATATAGTCCTGGGGCATCTCCGGGCGTGATCTCGAGGTCCATGGCTTATCCCCTCCATTATTTTCTCTTCCACCTGGGGATACGATCGACAGGGGGAGTTTGCAGAGTTCGGTAATGCCCTCTCCTCACCGAAGAATCGAAATGCGCTCATTCGGCTCTTCGACAATCTTTATTAAGATAAGAAGGGCCACACTCTTATCGGACTGGATGTTTCCCCACTCTATCACCTTGGTTCAGGAGAAGATATACATGGAGATGGGGGCCGCTAAAGCGTCCTTGTGTGTGTAGTATTCATTCATAGGGAGCGCAGCGATCGCAAAGTGTTTACAGTATCACCTCCACCAAGTTACTCAAATAATACAGGAGGACGTACTGAGTTCTCCGTCATCAGCTGGGCCACAATTTATTTTTGAGCCGCGGCACATAATATCTGAGTGGGGCGCCGTTCTTGAATTACCAAGGCGATCGCGACCGCAAGGCGGAAAGCGAAGTATCCACAAATTAGTAGCGTACTGTAAGGGGGAATCACAGGTACAGAGGTGCTACCCCATTTCTGGTACTGTAAATAGGTATCTCCGGACGTGCTGTGGACAGTCGCACCAACGGTACACCGTGTTCCCGCCCTGGGCCATGACTCCTCACGCTGTGCTGCATTCTGATGTGCCACCACTGAAGTGAGGACTGAACACAGGCGGAGATCCTGTGCAGGCGCGAAGGATCGTCTCCATCAGCTGGTTTTTCTTTCCGCCTGCAAGCGTCATCAGTTCTGCAGCATGTTCGCACACGACATAGTATAGGGTGTGTCCTTGGGCAAATATGTGCACTTTGTGAATGATCGTGCAATTGTGATGGTGCAGATAGAGACTCTAGAAGGTGCCAATAATGTCGAAGAGGTTGCGTGTGTCCCCGGCATTGGTACATCATGCCTTGTCTGCGCTCTCGTGTTCCCTTGTTAGTGTGGTAGCACCGGCCAAGTGTTCTATTTCTCAGTCCATCTAACCTGTCAACGTCCACCAGATATGCGCCGCCTCACTCCCCCAACCCACACCTAGGAGTTGGGACGGTAATCCAACGCACCAAGACTGTTGCGCATGCCGCAGGAAAGAAAGTGTGAGCAAAGTCGCCCAATTATCTTGTCTGAGCCCACTGCAACCAGCGCAATCTTTTGTACTCGAGTACACCCGGTCGCCCAAGCTGCTGTCGGATCCCAGGAAGTATTTGCCATAGTATACACTTACTAGCACTGCATGAACCATGAATTTATTCTGTAAATCACATTTAACAGGTTAACATAGCGACGGATGTCGCCTTGCTAACGGAGCATGTACAACAGGGCGTATATGTTGCCTTCAGTGTCACGCAAAAATGAGGACAGTCAAGGTCTCCGGGAGCAATGCACGTCTGCTAATCCTGGGCCTGTGTGGTTCTGTTATCTCATCACGAGTCACCCTAGGTTTGTTGTGTTGGCAGTGTTGATGGGTGCCAGTGATGGCATGGTGGCCTCCCTCATCTACAACTTTGCACGTCCATTATGATATTTTCGCTCCCCTTCCAAAGTAGCGTGGTGAAAACACGGTTTGACCTGTATGCCTGATACCAACTGGCGGCCACACAATATGATCCCATTTCAAGGCCTGACACAACTGTTCAGCGTGATGGTATCATCCAGTTTGGGAACAGTGCGACGACGCTGCATAGATTCTCTAGGTCTGGAAGCCCAACAGTCATGAATTTAAGATATTTGCTGAAACGTCAAATGTCAATTGCAGCAGGAGGGTAGTTCAGTGTCGGTGGCGGGCAGCAACAGGAATTTAATTAGTCCTGCAAACCTCTGTTAGCTTCGCAGTACACAGTAGAGTTTGGGAAGCATAATAATACGTTGTGTACATTGTGTGATACACTCATCGGTGTAGCTCTGGCGATCACGCGCGATCACGATTGGAGCGCTTTGTAAGGCGGAATTTGCCGCATGGCATTCGCTCTACTCGAGGGCCTTGCATGGCTTCTCACCAACGATGTTCGAACCATTATTGATATATTTTCGGTGGAGGAAACATCGCATCAGGACGACCACAGAGAAGCTCCGCTCCTTCATAGCCTCATACCCCTGTCCCTATTAACGGGCCCAACCAGTCCGAGTCTACAGTAGTTCTACACAGCCACGGCCATTTCTGATGGCGTGCGGCCCAGGCCTGCCATCGCACGACGTGAACTTGGATGGCGGCCGCATGTTAGATCTTATGTCAAACACTTACACCGACAATACCCAAGCACCGCCAACGACGCACGAGTCCCCACGAGCGACCGTACCGGTTCCTTCACCTTTGCCCGCGCCTCCCTCCGCACCAGCGCTTAAACCCCCCGATAAATTTATTACATCTGACATATGATCCTAGACTCCATTATATACTCACCGGGACGTGGAGAGCTCTCCCCCACCACCGTATCCGATGGAGGGTAGCCCTGCTGAACCAACAACCGGGGAAATATCGTAGGTCTTCTAGTCGACATTCATTCGCAACTTTGCCACTAAGCAACGCATCTTGTAGTTTGTAGTTCCTTGACCGCGTGCCTTCCACAGATCCTTGTCGTCTACATACGGACGCTGCGCTTTTGGCTTAAGCCTCCTATGATGCTGCGAGCGATGTAAGCATGCGGTGCCTTGTTTGTCAAGACGCCCGTTGCGCAAGCGTTTGTTCTGGAGAAGGCACTTGATACATCGCGCGAGCTTATCGTTCGTGACCTCGTAAGAGATATCTTCTAACTTCAAATGGAATCTTACCCCTCTCTAGATCAGACCGTCATCAGATCCCAAGCATCAGATCCACGCTATAATGACGTCGATCTTGTTTCAAACGATCGGATTGTTCCATCAAGACCTATAGCAGATGGTGTCATCAAATATATACCATTGATCCTGGTAAGACAATTTTTTAAGGGTTTACTACGGAAGTTCATCGTTGTCAAGATGATTCGGTAAAACCATCTTATCGAGCCAGCGCTGCCGCGTGGGAACACTAATCATTCCCGCACAGATCCCGCCGTATTGCATGCAATGTGGCACGGCTGGTCGATGCGAAGCTTTAAAGCGGTGATTATTTTGTTGAAGGGCTACCTACGACTTGTCACACTGAATCCGTCCACAGCGTGGTTTGCTTGGGATACTGTCATGACCAAGCACACCGCATATACTTAGACACATCATGAATTCCGCAGGTGAGAACGACGGTGGTAAAGAGACCGTGCGAGGACGAATTATTGACGGCCAAGACAGCCCACTATTGGGCACAGCTAGTACTTAGCCCATCTCCTTACGGAGGCATTGAAAAACGTATTTCTAGCGTGTCGATGCCCCGTGCCCTCGTCGCTGTCAGACCAGAAGAGCCATACATGACCGCGAACCCATCCGCCTCCCCAGGATTCCCACAAGAGCTCAGTGTGGTTTCACCATTCTGACGCTTTATCCTCCTGCAGACCCTTCTTGCGGAGCTGTTTAGCTGCTGCTCGGGGGCTCATTCCCCAGGTGCAAGTCCCACCGCTGATGGGGAAGAACAGGTCAACGAACACGTACATGCCATGCCGTTCCTCGCGCTCCACCGCTGGCCGCAGATGTGGCTAAAGACCCGAACGCATCCCCGAATGCGATCCCACCTGGCGGAACCGAGACGGGACAGAGGACGACCGGGCTGATGTCCGACCCCCTTCCGTTTTACTGGCTCGCACAACTGCTACTACTGGCGTTTCAGGAGTGCTTCCCACCCTTCCGGAAGCGCGAGGCGTCGCCGGCATCATCGGCAGAGTCGCCGTAAGCACTACACGAGCTCGAGCCCTTTGCGCCGCCGACAACTCCCACATCATCTCCCTTCTCACCGTCACCCTTCGCTCTGTCGTCCTTCTCAAGCAGCAGCCCGAGCTCGGGCTCCTCACCCGTTCCGCTTCCCGCGCTACCGCCCACGTACAAGGCCCACTCGCTGTCTCCGGGAACCTGTCGGGAAAACCAGGCGCTCGCGGAGGGTGTCGCCAATGCGACCCCGGACGCGGCACAGTTCCGCCTGATCAAAAGTTGGTTGCACCACATCCGGCTCTTCCTTTGCCGCAGCAGGGAAGTCCTACGGTCGTGTGGGACGAGTTGATGAAGATCCGGCTGAGCGGGTGGCAGGAGGACGCTGCGGCATCTTCACACCAAGACCCCTTGAGAGGTGCAGAAGGATGGCGGCACTGGCGCTGGCGCTGAAGATTCGGTGTCGTGACCCGAGAGCGATGGCCTGATTGGGTTCTTTGAGGAGAAGATGCGGATGTAACAGGTGGTTTAGTTGTTCTAGCTGTCAATCGTCGCGCCATTGCTGGGCACTGTACTATTTGGATGGGTCAAAATGTGTATGCACCACTTGGTTTTGTATACGTTTTACTGTAACGAAACAGACCCCGACGCTGAGGTGTCGAGCCAGAATATTTTTCAATGTAATATTTAATAACGGACAATGGTCACTAGCTACCGTATGCAGCCGCCTTTGGATTGTCCTTGGGGTCTCTCCCACGTTTGGTTGGCGGCTCCACTTGGTACTACTTCGCAGCGCCATCGGGCCTAATAGGCCTGTGGAAGCCCGATGGTTAAATCGGGCAACACTTCGAGTCGGACACGAGACAGAAATAGAAACCGAGCGTGTATGAGAGCTTTAGATTTCAAAGAAAAAGAGAACAGAAGTGGGTAAGGGAAGATGGTCCTTTGTTAAGCAGCGGTCGCAGGGTTTACATACGGTCGTGAGTGACTCTTGGAATGCGAAGTGGTTATCAGGTGTTTGGAGTCGTCGTGAGCAGGTGTTTGTCGGAGATACCAGGTGATTGTTGTACGAGTAGTAGGCGGTACGCCTGCAGCTTCCTCTCGTTATTTCCACTAGGGACCCTGTCAGTTACGTGACTTGTTGTCGAGTTCAGTGGGGAGTGATACCTCTTCTTTTCATTCACTGGCAGGCCTCTAATGTCATTTCCTTCGTTATCATTTCGTCCTATATGGAGGTCACGGTGTTCAGTCCCGGGTCTGTGGCATCATCGCTATGAGCGGGACGTACCCTCCATCAAAGGCACGGCGCCGATTGCGACAACGGAGGAGAGGAGGACAGGGAGAATCAAAGAGATGCGCATCGCATTCAAGTTGGTTAAATTGAAAGGATATGGCTCGGAGAGCGTCGCGTTACGCATGTGCAGGACTCTTTATAGAGCGAGCCAGGAAGGACCGCATACCCTTCGGGTATGTCCGGATCTGGGGGAATGATACTGGTCCAGGCTTTACTTTACGATTTCCGCGCTGTAGTCAAACCGAGCACTTGAGACGATATCTTGAGACGACATACCAACTCCCCCCGAAGAACGGACGATCGCAGGACCAGGCCAAGACATCCGTTTCTTCCTCGCGTACCTAACTTTTTTTAATAATAAAAAATTATACCCCTGTGTCTTCCACCCACATGTCTCCGTCTTCAGAAGCGATCACCTCGCGGAGTCGTGCCACTTACGGTGTCGGCCAGTGAAAATTCCAGATTCCTCATATGAGTCTGGTGGACGCGCAACGAGGAGTTGGGGAATAATACAATAGAATAAACATGTTTTTACGTCTTCCTATGCCATCAACCAAGAAAGCACAGCTGCTGCTGCAAGAGCTTGGCCGAAATTTATCAGAAGAAAGCAGTTGAAGTTGTCAAAATATCCCCAGACATGGCTATTTGAGCGACCCGAACCAGATGGCAATTGCGATTCGGAGATTAAGTGCACCGGTTGGACTGGAGGAGTAAATTATTTCCCATCAGACACAGACTCGGACTCAGATGACGAGGACTGGAAGGAGACTGACTTGGATGGTGAAGGTGCCAAAAGCAGTGAAGGCGACAACAGGGACCGTAAAGACATTGAAAGAGACAATCTCTTAAACGGCCTTCAGAACAAGTAGGAATTGAGCAATGAAGTTGAGTTCTCTTGGGAAGCAGTCAAGCGATATCTTTGGGAGCACGGTGATTACACTTTTGGGGCATTGAAGGAAAATATGCCAGAAGCACTCGCATCAGTATCAGTTGAGACTATCCAGGAATGGGAGCATCGGATGAAGAGGTGGATGGAGGCATATAAGGGTGGACCGGATGTGAAATGAGCTCAATTCCGAGTCATCAAAACGTTCAGTTCATGGTGGCGCTACATATCATATGTCACTATGGAAACCGGGACCGTTTGATCATGAACTGTTCAACCACTCCGCAAAACCAAATATCGTCCTCGATTCGTTCTTACCCTGAAAACGCGGGTGGCACGTGGGGCTGCTTTCAACAAAGCGCGTCTGGGGTGGTTGATCGTATTCTGCAGTGTGTCAGTTGCAGGAAATTGAAGCCTTACTCACATTCAACTAATTCGGCCTGACTGTCTTGCACCCGTCATTCCTCGACTCTCCCTATAACCCTCCTCAGCCCTCGGCACGCGGGGCAAATTCCATGCTCCCTATGGGCACCATTCAAGAAGATGTTCAACCCAATCCGAAGGGTCACACGCTCACCTCACTCCTAACGATGACTACCTTGCCCCGTCCACCGTCCTGCTCGAAGTACAGCTTGGTAATCACGTTCCGCTAGCTGATTATAAGAGCCCCCGTGCTCAAACCTATAGTGAAGTTATTCGCAAATCCAGACCGTGAGACACGTATGGCACTGCTCTGTCATGGGCTACTTGAGTTTGCGAATGAAATCCGACGAGCAGATGGTGTCTGACAAAATGATGAGATCCACGTGGCTCGCACAATGGTGCCGTTAAAGTTGAACTCGCAAGGACTTAGTAGCAGACACGACAGGCAATAATCCGAGAGGCGAACAGTCAAAGCCTTTCTGATAAGGGGTATCGGTTTCTCCGCAGATTTACCTACCTTCAAGGTGCATCCATTTGCCACTTTACAGGAACAACGACTGACTTTGCCAACCTTTCGCAACATCGGTCCAACTCAAAGTTGCCGATCCGCACCAACTCGATCGTCCCTCGTTACTCGCCTTGGACCGACCCAAGGACCAAATATGCAATCAATGGCGCTCTGCGCCGTAAGCTTCGAGGAAGGTGCCGAAGGATAGCTTTTCACAGTCTCGTGTCGCTGTGCTCGTTTCCTGCTGCATGACTCCTCACGCTGTGCTGCATCCTGATGTGCCACCACTGACGTGGGGACTGAACACAAGTGGGAATCCTGCGCAGGGGCGAGGGGTAGTTTCCATCAGCTGGTTTTTCTTTCCGCCCGTGAGTACCATGGGTTCTGCAGCACGTTCGCGCACGACATAGTACGGAGCGTGTCCTTGAAAGAATACGTGCGCTTTGTGAATGATTGCGCGATTGTGATGGTGTGCAGATAGAGACACTAGAAGGTGCCAATAATGTCGAAGAGATCACCTGTGTCCCCGTCATTGGTACATCACGCCTCGTCTGCGCTCTCGTGTTCCCTTGTCAGCTTGGTAGCACCGGCCAAGTGTTTTATTTCTCGGTCTGTCCGACTTGTCAATGTCCCTCGGATATGCGCCGCCTTTCTCCCCCCAATCCACACCTAGGAGTTGGGACGGTAATCCAACGCACCAAGACCGTCACGCATGCTGCAGGATAGAAAGTGTGAGCGAAGTCGCCCCAATTATCTTGTCTGAGCCCACTGCAACCAGCACAATCTTTTATACTCGTGTACACCCGGTTGCCCAAGCTGCTGTCGGATCCCGGGAAGTATTTGACATAGTATGCGCTTCCTAGCACCGCATGAACCCTAAATTTATTCTGTGGATCACATTTTAACAGGTTAACGTAGCGACGGATGTCATCTCGCTAACTGGGCATGTGCAACAGGGCGTGGATGTCACCACCGGTGTCGTGCAAGAATGAGGTCAATCCGAGTCTCCGGGAGCAATGCACGTCTGCTAATCCCGGGCCCTGTGCGATTCTGTTATCCCGTCATGAGTTACCCTAAGCTTGTCGGTAGTGTTGATGGGTGCCAGTGATGACGTGACTTTCCTTCGTCCACAACTTCACACGTCTGTTTTGATATTTCCGTTCCTTTCCGAGGTAGCATGGTGAAAACACGGTTTGACCTATATACCTGATACCATCTGGCGGCATAATATGATCCCATTTCGAGGCCTGACACGCAACGTTCATCCAGTTTTGGACAGTACGATACCGCTGCATTGATTCTCTAGCTTCTGGGAACCAAGCTGGGAACCCAATAGTTTGGATTTAAGTCAAATGACAACTGTTGTAGGAGTAGTTCAGTGTCGGTGGCTGACAGCAACAGGAATTCAATTGGTCCTTCCAACCTCTGTTGGCCCCGCAGTACACAGTAAAGTCTGGAAAGCATGATAGTACGTTGTATGCATTGTGTGATAGTACACTCATCAGTGTGGCTATCACGGTCACGACGTCAGAATAGAGCGCCTTGGAAGGCGGAAATCGCCGCATGGCATTCGCCGCGATGGCTTCTCACCTACAATGTTCGAATCATTCTTGATATTTTTTCGGTGGAGGAAACGTCGTCAGAATGACCACGAAGCAGCTCCGGTCCTTCGTTCCCTCGACCTTGAAGTCCTTATTAACGGGCTCGACCAGGCTACAGTGGTTCTACACAGCCATTTTCGGATAACGTGCCATCGCTCGATGTGAACTTGGATAGCGGTCTCATGTTAGATCTTATGTCGAACACTACACGGAAAATACCTAAGCACCGCTAACGATGGACGAGTCCCCACCAGCGACTGTACTAGCTCCTTCACCTTTCTGCCCACGTCTCCCTCCGCGCCAGCGCCTAAACCTCACCCGATGAATTTATTATATCTGACATATGATATATCCTAGACTCCATTATATACTCACCAGGACATGGAGAGGTTCCTCCCACACACTGTATCCGATGGAGGGTGGCTCTGCTGAACCACAACAACAGAGGAGTTGCAACAATATCGTGGGTCTTCTAGTCAACATTCATCCGAGGTTGCACTAAGCAATGCATCCTGTAGTTTATATTTCTTCTTGGCCGCGCTCCCTCCCGATCCCCTGTTATCCACATACCGACGCTGCGCTTTTGGCTTAGGCCTCCAATGATGCTGTGAGCGATGCAACCGTGCAGTGCCTTGTTTGTCAAGACGCCCGTTGCGCAAGCGTTTGTGGAGAAGGCACTTGACACATCGCGCGAGCTTGTGACTCGTGACCTCGTAAGAGATATCTTCTAACTTCAAATGGAATCTTACCCCTCCCTAGACCAGACCGTCATCAGATCTCAAGCATCAGATCCACGCCATAATGATGTCGATCTTGTTGCAAACGATCGGATTGTTTCATCAAGACCTATAGTATAATATACTATTGTCATGGTGACTTTTTTTTTTTGAGGGTTTACTACGGAAGCTCATCATTGTCAAGATGATTCGGTAATACCGTCTTATCGAGCCAGCGCTGCCGCGTGGGAGCACCGACCATTCCCGCAAACAGATCCCGACGTATTGGACGCAATGTGGCGCAGCTACTCTATGCATGAAGCTCTAAAGCGGTGATTATTTTGTTGAAGGGCTACCTACGACTTGTCACACTGAATCCGTCCACAGCGTGGTTTGCTTGGGATACTGCCATGACAAAGCACACCGCATATACTTAGATACATCATGAATTCCGCAGGTGAGAACGACGGTGGTAAAGAGACCGTGCGAGGACGAATTATTGACGGCTCATGAGTGGGCATAGCTACTTAGCCCATCTCCTTACGGGGGCATTGAGGAATGGATTTCTGGCGTGCCGATTCTCCGTGCACTCATCGCTGCCGCTGGCTATAGATGTGGCTCGAGACCCCGAACACATCCCCGAACGCGATCCGACCTGGCGGAACCGAGACGGGACAAGGACGACCGGGCTGATGTGATGATCCCCTTCCATTTTACTGGCTCGCACAACTGCTACCGCTGGCATTCCAGGAGGGCCTCCCACCGTTCTGGAAGCGCGAGGTATCGCCGGCATCATCGACCGAGTCGCCGTATGTGCAAACGCCACATGGACTCTCGCCCTTCGCGCCACCGGCAACTCTCACATCATCCCCCTTCCCACCATCTTCCTTCGTGCCGCCGCCCTTCTCAAGCAGCAGCCTGAGCTCAAGCTCTTCGCCTGTCCTGGCGTCCAGGTTGCCGCCCGTGTACACGGGCAACTTGCTGTCTCTGGGGACGTGTCGG
>WTXK01000368.1:0-45699 GCA_025769895.1 Lactarius psammicola | reverse complement strand
GCCCGATGTTGCGAAGGACGATATCTTCTGATTCCAAAACGCCACAGACATCTTAAATATACGTGGGTTGGAGTAAGCTGTACTATGCGTCTAGGAGAGCATTCACCTTTCAAGATAACCGTCTGGTGAGGTTTCCATAGGTTGTCGAAAATACGGTATATGCGGTTTGGCCGCGTCGAGGAAAAGGCGACAGGATTTGTTCAAAAGTACGTAGATTGTGTCGTCTTGGCGAATGCCATGGACAAAATCTCTTAACGGATCTTTGTGAAAATTACTATCAAAACTTGCGGCATCGTTTGGTAGCTGAAGATAAAAATGGGGATTCTGTCTGGGGATGATCCTATCGGCACTCTTCTCAGGGAAACGGCTAAACCTCCATAGGATATCCGCGGTGGTCGTAGAGTTGTCTATTCCCTCTATTGCATCCCTTTGAATAATAAGATACACTGAGAAAGAGGGGGATACCAACGGCGAACAATCGCTAGATCTAGGCGGTACTCGCGCAGCGATTTGAGAATCACGAAGTTCACTGTTTTTGTGCCCCCGTGGGGGAGCTGGCTCTGCATCGTGAGTGCTGTATAATTTGACTACTACAGGTGCTTACAGGGGTACTGAGTGTCGACTTGATTTTCGAGAAAGTCTCCATCGACTTTTCATCCTTTTTGGAGGCAGTTTCCAACGCGGTGCTTGGATCGAACAGGTTTCTCCGAGGACGGCCTGCAGCATCCCTCCGAGGAGGAGGAGAGCCGAATTGTTTTATCTCCTCCTGAACACGCAGGAAAGCGTTTGTAGCTTCGGGAGTCGTGCCCTTCTTAGCTCTTCCCGCAGCACTCAATGCGGCATCTGCAAGTCGAAAAACGCTAAAGGGGTGTTGAGTGTGGAGAAAATGCGCAGAAAGTTCACGGAAGGACCTCACTTTTGGAGGCCGTCGTTCAGGGTGTAGGTCTGGGGAAAGATCTCTACATAAAGACGACAGATCTCGATGAGAGTAGTCGCTTGCTCTCGGTAGGCTCGGCCGATATTTGTGACATTCCCAGAAATGACGGGGCCCATCAAGAATGCCATCCAAGTCGCGGGGAGTAGATGCACTATCCATTAGAAGATGCGATCTTAACAAAAATGAGTTGAAATCTTTTTCGCAGGCTGTAACGCTTCCAAAAAGGGCCGTGGCTTACAGTCCCATTTCGTTCGTCTTTTCCCCGAATCATGGTATCGCTATTGCATGCGTCCTACCCACGACGTTGTCAAACCCCTCTCGCCGCCAAACCGTCTGGTTAGCCACCCTTTGTCTCAGCCAAACTGTTAATGTATTGTCTCTGCCCGAGGCGCAACCGAGTTTCGATGCCAAAGTACATGACGTCGACGAGTAGGATGGGAGTTAAAATCCACTCACCCTGCGGCTCGAGTACCTACAAGCTATGCTCGCGCTAGAGCTCATCGAGAGCACGCCCACGAATTATCATATAACAAGTACGTGGCGTCTTTCCCTTCGTTATACCTGCTAACATAGTCTCACATGTGCAGCATCCTGAGCTCTTGTTCTCCTTCCACCGCCCCTACTCCCTTATCATTACGCCCTCCAGCGCTTCACCTTTTCTGCAATGAGGACACCCGCGTCGCGTTTCTCTTGCCTTTCTCCTGAGGGAAATCGAGGTGTCTAAGATCGACCCGTGTCGGGACGAGGAATGGAAATCATGCGCGGGTACGCCTCCATTTCTTAATCCCACATGCCCATCATGAATGCTGGCGTGCATATACTTACGCGCAGGTTCTGCGGTGATGCTGTGTTTATGCGCGGTGTCTGGAAACGCTACGGTGCCTTACCTGACAGTGACAACCCGCGGCAGCGGGAGCGCACGAGTCCTCACGCCCCTCATCTCCGCGCCCTACCGCCTGGTCACTAAACGTCCGGCCTTGCTTGGCATTTCTACGCAGATGCGCGGCGATAGCGAGCCCGCGAACGACACGCTCCCGCACGCCAGCAGTCACTGTCTCCGCATACTCGACGCCTATGGGCTTACGGCGTCCATGTTAAAAGTGCGCCTTCCCGCGCGAAGTGGGACAAAATTGTCTTTTTGGACCCGGTTTATCGACGCGGCTTAGTAAGCCCACCCGACGCGAATCTGGAGACCTGCAGCCACCAGCGAGTGTCGCTGCCTTCTCGTTTCGACCCCTCTCTGATAGTTCCTCGCACCCGTATACACTGTCCCAGTCAAACCGTATTAACGTCCCCATACCATTGGCCGCGACTGGCACCGTCTGGACACAGCACTCCGCGAGGCGAGAAGATTGTAGCCGCGATTCGTAGGCGGGCCAAATGTCGGTGATCAAGTCGAGCAATGTGACGAGCCCGGGGTAAAAGTGTATGGATACCCCGTAGCGACTTTTCGGACACAGAAACCTAAGATCGGGTGTTCACGACTAGGATACCGTACACAGGCCTCGATATGTGCCTCTACGATACCACGACCGCTATCTCCATCTCTGTCTTCTCCGAATATGGAGTAGCATTGTCTGAGAAGACTGAAAAGTCGTGAGCGGAGCCCCAGAGCTGGACACAGAGTCATGGTTCAAGGGTATCCGCCTCGTGTCTCACTATGTCCTTCGTTTCCGGGCTCCCCAACACTCATAGCCTTCTCGGTGGTAGATTAAGGTTCGGTCCCTTTGCTCCGTCACGCCCCCCCTACCAAGTTTTTTAATCAACACAAACAACCGCAACCACATAGCCGGCATGTGTCTCTCGAGGCACCTATACCTGCACTTTTTTTAGGGCCGCAGTTCTGTACCTTGGTTGTTAACCGGCTCGTCCGTAGCCCGAGTCACGCGCTGGGGGGTCACACCTAGCGGACAGATCCGGGTTTGGAGGTGTCGGGCAAGCGAGGGGCTTGTGAGGTTGTGGTTCGCGAGTAAAGCCTTTACCTCGAACGAAAAGCTTAACTTGAGTTCATGAAGTCGAGAGAACTTGAACACTGATTACTAAGAAGCACAGGACTCGAAGGTCGAACTCAAGGCCCTCGTCGTGTGGTTCAAATACTTCGAAAGGGATAGACCACCTAGTTCTACTAGCCATACGAGAACATCATGCTATCCCACAAATCGTCATGTTGACGAGAACGTTGACGTCCAGCTCGTATAATTGGCGAGTCGAGAAATCAAGAATTGAACGCTGACGTGTCCTTTGTCGTGCATGTGGAGAAGGAAGTGGGCCAAGAGTTTTGTGCGCATTGTTAAGATGGTAGAAACATAGGGAGGTACAGTATATTCAATAGCTAAGGTACATTGGTAGACATACATATCCATTTGTGTGCGTACGTGTACGGGGGCCGATGGCATTAGAGGACTCATTTCGTCCATCCCCGCCCCGGCCCTGGTTTTGAGAACTGTACCACAACGGTGATTACGGCGAACGGGGTCTTCAGCTTTCGGAATCATAGTCGTATTTGTATTTCTGGAACCAGTTTCCATGCGCTTCCCACTCCCGAACTGGAGGCGCAGACAGCAGCTCTCGATCCTGCTCAGGCAGAGGTGATGGTATCGTTAGGCTGATAGGTGGGGGCGATGGTGGGGGTGTAGAGAGGGTATCAGCGGTCGGTAGTTCCGCTTGTAGGTCAATCGAGCCTAGTGCCGTTCGCATAGAAAGAGAGGGATTCGGAGGCTCAGATACATTGACTGAGGTTTCGAGTAACCTATTTGGAATAAGGGTTAAAGAGCTGCCGCTAATACTAGGATTACTGTGATTTGGATGTAAGTGGCGTAGCCGAAGCATGGCGGTGAGGTCGGCAGGTGGGGCCGACGACGGAGACTGTGAGGGGGTGTCGGCAGTGTCGGCAGTTGATAGTTCCGATTGAAGGCCGATCCCGTTGTCTACAAGCTGGGTACAATCTCCCGCTGCCCCGAGCACGGGAAGAAAATCTATTTCGTCCGATTCAGTTGAACTAGAAAACAGTGCGCTGTCGCCAATACTGGAGGCACTGGAGTTCGGGAAGTAGTCTGGCTCAGGCTGAGGCAAGTGCGTGGTGGACTGCGTGGGTGTTGTCTGACCTTCGGGTTCCTGTACCCTGGAACCAAGTCTGGAAATAGACTCCGGAGATGGGAGCGGCCTCTGATCGTTGTCTCTGCGTGAGCCAAGTGCGTGGTTTCATATGCTCTACGACTTACCCAGCCTGAGTCCGCTGGAGGTAAGGGCCTGGATCGGTCTCTAATCATGAGATCGACATCCTGAGATCTCAGAGCCAAATCTATTAGAGCACGCCCGTTTCCGACCGGTGTGTTGACAATGTAACTGTCCGAGTTAGCACCCGAGTGGCCCAATCCAACACGACGCTGAGACGGATCGGCAACTCTAGAGGGGCGATACCAGTAGTCTTGGCTCTCCCCAATATTACGAAGGACGATATCTTCTGATTCCAAAATGCCACTAACATCTTAAATGCACGTGGGTTGGAGTGTATTATGCGTCTGGGAGAGTATTCACCTTTCAAGATAATCGTCTGGTGAGGTTTCCACAGGTTGCCGAATATACGCGGTTTGGTGGTGTCGAGGAAAAGGCGACAAGACTTGTCCGAAAGTACGTAGACAGAGTCGCGTTGAAGATGGGCAAAGTCTCGTAACGGATCTTTATGAAATCTACTACCAAAACTTGCGGCATCGTTTGATAGCTGATGATAGAAATGGGGATTTTGTCTGAGGGTGGTCTTCTCGACAATCTCAGGGTAACGGCTAAACCTCCATATGATCCCCGCGATGGTCGTAGAGTTGTCAATTTTCTCTATTACATCCTTGAATAATGGGAAGCAGCGAGAACAAGGAGGATACTGACGGATGATGATGAGTTGATCTTCGCGTAGTTCGTGCGGCGATTCGAGAATAAAGAAGTTTACGTTCTTAGTAGGCTCACTGGGAGACTGGCCCAGCACCGTGAGCGGCCGGATGATTCGACTACGACAGGTACTTACCGGAGCACTGAGTATTGGCTTGACTCTCGAGAGGGTGCGCATCGAATTTTCATCCCGCTTGGAGGCAGATTCCAACGCAATACTCGGATCGAATAGCTTTTCCCTATGAACACCTGGAACACCATTTTGAGGAGAAGGAGAGCCAAATCGTTTCATCTCCTCCTGAACACGCCGAAAAGCGTCTGTAGCTTCAGGAGTCTTGCTCTTCATAGCTCTTCTCGCAGCACTCAATGCGGCATCTGCAAGTAGAAAAATGCTAATGGGTGTTGAGTGTTGTGAAAACGTGCAGAAAGCTCATGGAAGGGTCTCACTTTTGAAGATCGTCGACTGTGGTGTAGGTCTGAGCCTCGGAAGAGTCTACGTACAGACGACATATCTCGATGAGAGTGATTGCTTGCTCTCTGTACGCTCGACCGATGTTCTTGAAATGTTTGCGAAAAATGAAAGGGTCAAAGATAACAGCGTCGCCAACTCCCATACTACGATATGTCGCGATCGCAGAATGATTCGGAGGGCGTATACACTCAGGCTGGCGGTAAATGGTCCGGCAAAGAGCGCGCTAGACTTGGCGCGCCGCATTGGATCCATTTATTACTGTAACATTTGTTCAATAAGTGGTAGTGCTAGATTGTACAGAGTTCTGTTCTGTAGTTGGATAGAATAAAATACAGATACCGTTCATAGTTCATTAGATTCGAATTTTCCTTAGCCATTGTCGGGCCTAAACAATTCTAGTGATTTCGATTTACCTAGAATTTCGGCCATTTTATGGCTCGGGCTGCCAGTCGATGGCAATCCATTTATAAAACAAAATATTGTAGTACGTCTACAACCAAACTACAACAACAATCGAAAAACATCGACCTGGGTCTATGACTCGGACATCGGGCTGGGAGCACTCATGGCAGTACTCAGTACTCAGGCCTACTCAGGCTCAGGTCCGACAACGGCAACACAAGAGAAAAACAAACGGAGAACTAGATTTTATGAATGATACAATTACTGTATGTGCACAAGTCCTTGCGTTACAAATGCGTAGCAACAAAAAAAGAACAGTCAATGCTTAGTACGGATGTGCTTGAGTCAGACGGGATCATATCACGAGGGCTGAACGCGATTGCGCTGCAAGGTAACGGGCTTCCCACCACCGGCGTTGGCGCTACCCTCAGCAGGAGTCGTCGTCGCAGCGGCAGCGGCAACGGCGGGCTTTAGGCGCTTCGCAAGCGAGTCCTCCGTAGCCACCTCGCCCTCCTCGCGCGTCCTTTTGGCCGCAGCACCCATGATGGCGACCCCACCAACACCGCCTGCCGTGCCCGAGCCCGAGGCTGGCACACCTGCTCCACGGCCCGCACCGGGCGCCGCAGCGCCACGGATACCGATATTGCCTCCTCCCCGCCCCGCCCCTCGCCCACGACCACGCGATGGTTGACTTGCTCCTCCAACAGGGGCGCCGGGAACGGAAGCTTTGCGTGTTACAGGGCCAGGAGCACCTCCACGAGCTGGGGCTGACGTTGTAGGAGATGGGACAGTGGACGGGACGGTGGTGGTGGATGGGGACGTCGCTGGTGGCGCGGATGCGGATGGTGTTGAGTCGTCTGGGACGACCCCGGCTTTTCTCCACTCCTCGATCTGCGACTCGAGCTCTTTGATTTTGTTCTGCGCTCGGAGCAGGTGGGTATCCTTTAGCCTCAGCTTTATCATACCCTCCAGTCGGCCGCTCTCGACGGCTTTCTCGATGTCAGCCTGGTATTTCGTTTTCTGCTCTGCCTCCTTAGCGGCCAAAGCAGCTGCGACCGCCGCGTCAGTGGTTGCCTTTTGATCTTCCGCCGTGGGGGCGGCCGCAGGTGCAGGTGCAGATTCCTGCGCCTTGGCCGTCGCGGCTTCGACTGCCTTTTCGAGCTCCTCGCGGTGCTTCGCGACGAGGCGTTCTTCCAGGGCCCGTAATTGCTCAGCGTGTTGCTTGGCAAGTTCCTCGGACGCTGCCGATGGAGCGCTGCGCAGTTCACTCGTAGCTTTGTCCACTGCGGCTTTGATCGCTGCGTCCTGGTCCTCCGTCGCCTTCTGCCGCGCTACCTGTTGATCGCGTATCCGAGCACCGAGCTTTTCCTGTTGGGATTCAGAGTAAGCCAGAGGCGAGACGACGCGGCTAGTATGTAAATTTACGTTGGACATCCGGAGGCCACGTTCGGCTTCCTTGAGCTTCTCTGCCTCTTCTCGCGCAATCTAACGTGGTATGAGCAACGATCAAGTGTGAGTCCGTACGGACGCTACCTTGGCCTGCGAAAGAGCCTCATCGCGGTCCTTGACGAGATCTGCCTTTTCGCTCTCCCACTCATCCTTCGTGGCCTTAGCTTCCGTCACCTCGGGATTGGGCTTATTCCATGCCTCCTTTTCTACGAGAAGCTGGTCTCGCTCCTGCGTAAGAGCAGCCTATAATCACTCTTAGAAAATTGCGTCGGTTAGGTGACTGAAATACCCTACGAGGCGAGACTCGAGACCGGACGTGTCTGGCGCCGGCACTGGCACTTGTACAGGCGGCTTCGCCTTCTCCTCCTGCAATGCCTGCTCCAAAGTAGTTTTTTCCTGTCGCAGCCGTTCGAGCTCTTCAGTCAGCGGCTCCGATGGGGTGGGTGGCTCAGCGGCTGCTGCAGCTTTGAGAGCATCCCGCTCCTCTGCGATCGCGGCGGACTCTTTCTGTGCTTCTTCGAGGCTCGACTTGAGCTGATTGTTTTCGTCACGCAAGGTGCCCATGCGGTGCCGGAAGATCTGGTTGTTCTTGGTGATCGCCTCCCTGTGAGTCTTGTTCGTTGCCTCCAACGCGGCGATCTACGCAACACATCCTTTCCCGTAAGATCCCGCAACAGCCAACGAAAACAAAGAGTCACCTACCTTTTCTTGCAGTTGAGTCAATTCCCCCGCTTGTGTCGTCTGCTGAGATTCCATAGCAGACTTTTCAGTCCTCATGCTCTCGAGCTCGTCCTTGAGCGACTGGAATTCGGTGGGATCCACGCGATCGTACTGCAACGCGATGTCAACACTGAGTGCAATGAGCAGACGGACGAACATACCTTGGTGAGTAGTTGGTTGTTGCGCTCCTGCCACCTGCGATTCTCCTCTTCCAGGCGTGTGACGTGCTCGTTACGCGCATCCAGCTCGGCCTGCAAAGTACGGGCCCGTTCACGGAGAGGATCGAGCTCTTGAAGGACATTCTTCAGCTTGATATCGAGCTCACGTGACCGCTTCGCGTGGGCTTCAGAATCTGCCCGGAGTGTTGCGTTGCTCTCGCGCAGAAGGTTCAGTTGCTGGATCTTTTCGACAAGCTCCGCGTGCTGTGCGTCTGTAGCCGCCACCGAGGCAGCACGCTCACGCTCCTATAAGATATAAAAAAAGAGTCAATAACTGGGATCTGGGAAAAGATGATGGGCTTACATCAGATAAGGTGGCTCGAGTATCTTCCAGATCGCGCGTGACGTGTCCGATTTGCGTCTTTAGGCGTGCGTTCTCTTGCTTCCCGAGCTCGAGCTGCATGTCCACGATCTCCTTCTCCTTTCTCAGGTAATTAATCACAGCGCGAAGCTCGGAAAGTTTAGCCTCGGTGCCGTCGGCGGTATCGCCTTCTCCAGGCGTGGCAACGGTAGAGTCGGCAGCTTGGCGGATGCGGGTAGCCTGAGAGCTGACATTGTCTAGGTGTTGATGAAGGACGTTATTCTGCTCCGTCAACGCCTTACACCTGGTAAAATTAGAGAGATTTAGGAAGTTCCGTGGGCTCAGTGTGCATGATCATACCTCGCGGCGAGATCGGCGATCTCTCTGTCGAGCGCTTGCCTCTGCTGGCTCCAACTGCCCTCAGAAGTGGATAATTTGGCCTGTGCAGTCTCTGCCGCGGTCCGGTTGTTCCGATCGGAAACCTGAAGATCATGGATACGCCGCTTGAGATCCTCGATGGCCTTAATAGCCTCCGCGTGTGCAATGACTTCACGTGAGTATCTCTCCTCGGCAGCCTATTTGTACCCAGCGAGTAAGTTCAACGAAGGGATTTAAATAAGAAAAAGGTACGCTTACCCGGACGCGCTCCTCATGGGCTTGAGCATCAGACTCGCGAGTCAACCTATCTTCGGCGAGGTTCTTCTCCGAAGCCGTCATATCTACGATAGTGTCCTCCAGGGTCTTCTTGTCCGCGAGCCATTCCTCTCTTGCACTCTCAAACGCACGTTTCGACTCAGCTAGGGACGTTCTGGTTTGCTCGAGCTCTTGCTCGGCGTTCTTAAGATTGCTCTGAAGGGTCTCTTGTTGGGCCTATAAGTAGGAGCACGTGAGTCAGTGCAAAGAAAGGTGCGCGAACGGGACTGAGCATACCCAGGAGGTAGCGAGTTGGGCTTCGGTGGTGGACTTGTACTCGTCGTGTGTCGTACTCAACGACGCGAGAGCCTCTTCGCTCGCCTGGCTGATCTCCTTGAATTGTTGGATATGATTACGGGCAGCAGCCAAATCAACTTCGGCCACCTTCAGCGCGGAACTAGGACCGAAGTGAGCGGAGTGCAGAAAGACAACGGCACGCAACCTACCGAAGGTCGGCCACCTCAGCCAGCTGATCTTCTCGTGATCCACCCTCAGCGCTAACATGATGAGTAGCTGCACCATTGACTCCCAGTGATCTCCGCTCGTATACCGCCAGCTTCTCTGCATCGCCCTGTAACTTGCGGGAAAGTTCCTCCACTCGCTGTTCGAGGTGTGTTTTGGTCGTCTCCGCCTTCACGAGCGAAGAGCGCGCCTCTTGAAGGTCACGTGCCTACCATTACCGTCAACAAGTCCATTAGTCAACAACGTGACGGGGTCTACGAAGCATACCTGGTTGTCGATCGTGTTGCGGAGTTCCTTGGTTTCAACCTCACGTTGCAGAGTAATCCGCCGGACATTTTGCCTCTCTTCGTTCAACTGCTGACGCGAATCTTGACTGCATTCTCCCTCAGTACCCAAAATCACACGGAAAACAATTCCGAAAAGCGACAAACCTCTGGTGTTCAAGAAGCTGTATCTGACTCTCGAGCCGGCGCCGATCATTCTCGCTCGAGCGCTCAATGTCATTGTGCATCTTCTGGACGTTTGCCATGAGATCCGACAGGTGTGAACGCTCCATAGAGAGCGCCTTGTTTTCTTCAACAAGACGGCTTTCCACGCTCTGCGCTATATGTCAACACCTCCAAAACCTTCAAAGTCTTGTGTGATGCTCACCTCCCAAATCCTCTTCTCGGCTCGAAGGTTAGCACACTCGTTACGAAGCTGATCCATCTTCCCGTTGGCAGCGACAAGATCCTCCGTGACGCGATTGCACTCGATGTCTACGGCAGTGAAGCGCTCATACAAGTCGCGATTGCGCTTCGTGACATCATCAAGATCCCGCAGCGTGAGCGACTGCTGCTCCTGCAGCATTTTGAAGCGATCTGTGGCAGCCCGTTAATGCCTGATCCATCGCAGAACAGTGTCGTGCATCGTACCCCCCGTGATCTCTAGTTTCGCATTAGCCTTGGCGAGTTGTGTGGAAAGTTGGGCAACTTCGCGCTGCGACGCGACAGCGTCCTCCCGCAACCGCACCGAATCGACCCCAGTTTCAGCTCGGTACGCATCGAACTGTTCCTGAATTTCCGCGAGCTCCTTCGCGAGGTCCGAGTCAGTGGTTTCGCCATTCGCTTGGCCGTGAGATTCTTTTGCGGAACTGTTGCGCTCGGCCCGGGCAAGTAGCACCTTGTGAGAATCGCGCTCTTTGACGAACGCTCGCAACTTGACGTCGTACGCTCGCCGCTGCGCTTCAAGCTGTTCTTGCAGTGCCGTAATGGCTTCGTGTGCTTCACGCACTGCCTCGCCCTGCTCTTTCTCAAGGGTCTCACGGTACTCGCGTTCCTCCGCCTCCATCTTAGCACCCATTTCGCGAACAATGCCAAGCAGCTTCTGATTTTGCGCCTGCAGCGCGGGGACGTTGCGGAAGAGCACGAGATGGTTGGTGATCACTTCGTCAATATTATCGGCTGGCACAGCATTCTCATCAGCCTCTAGTTCTTCGTCTGACGGGATTGTCGGGTCCTGCCGTCGGGCAATTTCCTTTAGTAACGTCTGAACCTGCCGTCCCAGATCGTTCAACTGCTTTTGGAGTGAATCGTTCTCGCGAATGGTCTTTGCGAGGCGCTGTGAGACTTCGGTGGCATTGGAAGCACTGGAATCGCGCTCTGAGAGAGCATCCGCGAGCTGAGACGCGAGTTGTGCTGCCTCGGACTGCAGTCGTTCGTACTCGGCACGTTGTTGAGCAAGAATTGGCGCCTAAAACGGTTAGGACTAAGATTGCTTTCTTCAAACGAAATAGAAACATACTCGTTCTTCGATCTGTGCCAGCACCTGTCCTAGTGTACGGTCCATGCGGTCATACTCTGCACACTTCTTCGCATACTCGTCTTGCAGACGAACGTGGTCCGCATACACTTCGGTGAAGGTCTTCCCGCTGCGCTGCGCTCTGCTTGCGATCGCCACAGTAGGACTTAGGCTCATAATACCTTGCATCAATACATCCGAAGAACCTCTAGCAGGAGTAGAGGGAGCAGTGGTCCCAGGTGCAGGGACAGGGAATTCGCCATGGTTGACCTTCTCCAGTACGCGCTCTAGTTCTTCGATGCGCGCTTCGGCTGTTTCCGTGCGCAATCGCTCTCGGTCGACCTGTTCGCGCAGAGCAGATTCACGGCGATCCGCGCGCTCATTGACGGCCGCCCACTCTTGCTCGACGTTCTCGACAATGGCCTTTGATTGTGCCTCACGCGCCTCAACCATCTCGATTAGCCGGCGCAAACCCGCAACTTCGCTGGTGTAGGTCGCATCCTGCTCGGCAAGCCGCGCGCTCAGGTCTTGTGTACGAGTGAGCGATTGGGCAAGTTGTCGAGACTGGGCGTTGTGTACATTGCGAAGGGCTTTGAGGTTCCCTTCCGTCGAAGCAAGAGCTTCTTGCGATGCGTCGTACGCAGACTGTAGCTGAGCGTGAGCGGCGTGCTTCTCGTGACGGTAATTGGCAAAGTCTTCAGATTTTTTGACGAGTTCCTTGGAAGTGCGGTCCGCCTCGTCTTTGGCAAGCTGCAGTTGTTGTGTGAGAGAATCCAGCTTGAACTGTACCCGTATTCGATTAGCAATACAGCAGAGCAGGATAAAAGAGAACACACTTTGGTGGACGACTCCGCTGAGCGAAGCTCCCTAAGCTGGGTCTCTAAAGTTTGTTGGTCTTGCCTCGCCTGCTTGAGACTCGTGCGAAGAGTTTGGATTTCCTCTAGTGGATGTTCCATTGACACGTGCACAGAACTGACAATAAGGGGGGAACGCACCATCGCGTTGAGCGCTATCCTCCTTAAGCCTACTGACAACGTTGAGGAGGTCTCGTTTTTCCCGCTCAGTATCCTCGACTCTATGCTTGAAAGAGTCTAATTCTGTAGATGAGACCGATTGAGAACTGCTCAGAGTAGAAATTTGCGACTCTAGGTTGCTTTTGGATGACGCTTAAAAGGCAAGTAAATGGAAAGAGCGTGAATTTTGGAGAGTGAAGCCAAACTTACCAAGCGCGTCGCGGTCCTGTCTTAGCTTTGTAAGTTCTTCTTGAAGCCCTTTTACCTGGGCCTCCAGGGAAGAGGCAGAAGATTCGCGGTCTTGTAAGGCCTGGTCGAGCTCAACGTCCTTCCTTTCATTTTCAGCTCGCGACTCCTCCAAGTCATGGAGAGCGCTTTCTAAACCGACAGCCTGAGTGACGACGAGGCGATAAAGGGACAAAACAGAGTCGGGGGAGGGCGTTTCAAAGGAAACATCTGGGAGGACTCTTGAGAGATACTCGAAATCAAGGTCGTCTGGGATTGGAACGGAGAAATCGACCCTGCTCTGACCAGCAGTGCCGGTCTCACTTGGCGCGACAGACTCGGCGTCGAGCTCGGCAGCAGCGGCAGCGGCAGCCTTACTCTTTCTACGCGTTCTCATGGACATGGTAGGAGGGAAAGAGGGGGGGAGACGGCCACCTCCACTAGAGCGAAGGAGAGTAAAGGTAAACAAGCGCGACAAACTCGCTAGTTGCGCGCATCGACTCAGATTATGTAATCCCTCGTGGTGTTCACGTGTCATTATGTAATCATGACGACCTCTTTCATGCAACAGTTTTTATAACAGAATGATGCTGTCGACACAGCCTATCAACACACATGTCCTTGGGTTACACTAGTACATCCCCTGTTTAAGCTCCGCCCTTCACAGCCTGCCAAGAGGGTCGGGACGTGATGTCCTTCCACCATCTACATCGACATGTCAGCGATCCTGGAAGCCTAACACTTGCGTTTTTCTCACCTCAGGACATTGGGCCGCTTGTCTATACCTCCGAGTTGGAGTTGTTCGAAGACCATGGTACCGTATGGCAGGTGGAAAAGATCAGCGAGGGTAACCTCCTGCAGGTGAAAGGAACCCATCAGTACGACGTTTCGGATACTTCTTGTATCACGTACATCGCCAGCGAGGTACTTTTGTTTGCTTAGGATTTTTTCATACCCGTCCAGCTTGGCCTCGAGCCGAGCGACGAGCTCTGTCACGAGGTCCTCGTTGGTCTTTTTACCTTGGTAGAGTTTGAACACCTTTTCGTAGGCGATCGTACTAGCAATCGGGTCGAAATTCGAGTACTCGACGCTTGCAGCTTGCTCGAACTTGGCGAGCGCGCGCGGTTCGGTCGGCACCAGCGCAGGACCAGACCCGAGATTGGCGAGGTAACGACAGATGGCCCGTGACTCGTAGAGCTCGAAACCATCGTCTTGCTACTCGAAGAGTGAGGGCATCAGGAAATTGGACAATGGAGAGGGAATTTCTGATAAGAGACGCACAGTGATGTACGGCACTTGGCCGAAAGGGTGGTGCTCAATGTACGACGCTGACTTATGCTCCCCCTTGCCGAGGTCAACAGGGCTGAGCGTATAAGGGATATTGCGCTCCTTTGCGACGAGTGCTACGCGACGCGTGCAAGTGGACAAGGCGAGTCCGTGAAGTTTGAATGTGGTGGACATGATTAAAGATGAAAGTGCAGATTTCTCTGAGAGTGCTGCTGTTTAAGGTGCCTCCATCGATTCTTATATACCTGTGCGAATTGACACCTATCTATTTTTGCGCGAGGGTACCATCACTAACCGATGCCTGGGAATTCGTGCTGCATAAGAGGGCCATAAGCAGTCTCATGTCATGATCGTTCACATCTTTGACGTTGCCATTCCAGAATCTTCGAGATATGGGCGTAAGGGTGGGCGGTTCCATGCACGCGCCCAAACATCACATGCATCACCATCACTATACAGTAGTTTCCTTTGTCCCCCTAATCTGGTACATGCACCGAATTTGGTAATGACCCAGGTTTTGTATAGCCTGAAGTCAAAATTTACTCAACTCCAGTGATGTCACCAGTGTATGCTGACCAGCGCTTCAGCTCTTCCGTCACGTAAACTATCTGACCAGTTCATACAAATGCCTTAGTCCCATCACGGGCGTCGAATCCTCGAGCTGACTCAGACCCATCAATCGCAAGCCCCATCTCTATCTTTAGGGTTCTTTTCTTGGCCATGTCCGCTTGGCACGCGCTCTTAGCTCATTCGGCTGGACCCATGATGGGTCTCATGATAGCGTTCCACTCCCTATTATCACAATAGGCCGATAGCCGATCACAGTATGAATGATTCGAGAAGGGAAAGACCCAAACAAGTCACACGCTGCCAGGGAGGTTCAAAACGGGTGGGAACGTGTACAGTAATTGTCCGGAGGACTAGTTACCCGCGGCTATTTAGAGGCACCCAGCTGAGTCAAGGACAAGTCGCCTAAAGGGCTCGTGTACCTGAGTGAGGACGCCCCGTCTGGGCTCGGCCTCGACATCGAGAGAAACCGCGTCATTGATGTGAATCCGTTAGCTTGGTTTGCACGCAATGGATTGCTGCAAGAGGGAAAAGGACACCGTGCCGCAGTATGAGCTCGATGCATACTCGATGCTCGCCGAGTCCATAGCTCGAAGGCAAACACAAGCACCATAGTGGAACGCTGAAGTACTGCCGTGCTCGGATTTCCTGCAATTATTGCGTATTTCGTCACCTCATCTTTGTTCAGTGTACGCGATGTATCTGGATTGCGTGCAGGGATCGGGCGCAGATCATGTACGGTACAGATATCTACTATCGGTTCTGGACATGTACAAAAAAGCGTCTGTAGCCTCAAGGTCTTCAACAACACAACGCTAGCAATTCCTCTCCGGCTTGTGCGGACAGTAGTAATAGAATAATCCCACCATTCCATGATTTTTTCTACGTTTTCCTTTGAGAGCACCGGAGCCACCCGAATTTGTCCCCCCGCTCAGTATCTGCAAATTTTGGCTTGACCTAGATAAAACTGCAGCGACAATGTGTTTTTACTTAGGGGTCTGATAACAATAGGAACTCATCAAAGCTTAACGCATTACACCTGGAGGTTGGTATTGATGTTGCCAGTTATAGGTGATCGTTCTCATTTCGCATCAGCAGTGATGTTGACACGCAACCAACCTATCGTCACGAACTAGTGTATAAGCTTGAAGCCTGCGAGGCCTCGAGGATGAACTAACAAGCTTGATATGACATGTAGTACAGGGTAGATATCGATGAGCTGCATTGCGGCATGCGCGGCCCGAAACCGATACGTTCATGGACTCGGACGCCCGACTTCAAGAAGGCGCCCAGACTCGAACAAATACACATAATCTGTAGGAACGCGGGAAGCGTCAACTTGGACAATTGTTACACGGGCCATCTGATGAATCGCAGCGGCTGAGGGTCATCTGGCACACCAGGAGTAGCGTCAACAGCTGGGGCACCAAGAGTATATTACACGTTCTTCAAGTTGAAGACATTGTATAGCACATGAAATAAAAAGTGCAGACACCCGCATTCCTTCGAATGAGTATACTAGGAATTGTCCTTGATCATAGTAAAATACTTGATTGTGAATTACTGATAAACTACGAGCCTGATCTGCCAAACTAGTGAAACGATTGTGTTGTGAAACTTCTTGCGTCTAACCTCGTTCCTACATGCCGTCAGGGCGTTCCAAGTCGGACCGAATTTATGCCCGACCCAGAGGTGTTGCGCGCGTGAGCGCACACCACACTTCAGCACCGTCTCAGGCATTTGCGACACGGATCGGCATGGTGTATAGTTTCCCGTAGGGGGAACCCTCGCAGGTGAGCACCCCTCGCTGATCGTGAATTTGGCAGCCACCTTTGGCGAAGCGAACGGCGGCACCGTGACGGGTGAGTTGCGAGACCGATATGAGGTTCCCGTGTAGTTCGGGAACGTATAGGACATCTTGCAGCAAGGCGCGGTTCCACATGCCCTTGTGCCTTCATCTGGACGACGATTCTGCCGACGCCAGTACCATGGATGGAGCTATTGTCTCCAAGGACAATGTTGACTGGTGTCATGAGGTGTGTGAAATGGGTAAACCACTCGCGGTTTGAGCACATGGTGCGTGATGCACCCGAGTCGATTATCCACTGATACTGCAGATCACTTCGCGAGGACAGGTTTTGGGAGACGTTGAACAGACGAATAGGATCCGAGTCAAATACAGGCTCTTCGGCGACAGAAACTTGGGCAGACGCGTCCACGGACTTTGGATTGATGGCAGAGTCTCTATTTCCCTTTCCCTTTGCCTCCTCCTGCTCCTTTTTGAACTTTCGGCACTCACCTGCATCGTGTCCGCGGATTTTACAGTGCGTGCATTTCATTTTTTTCTGTCCATCTGACTTATCTTCTTTTTCCCTTGCCTTTTAGCAGCCCCCGCAGAGTATGCGGTTGTGCCAACACCTGACCCGCGCACGCGGCGCTCTTCGTCAAGAATAACTTGTGACTTTACAAACTCGGTCGCGAGGTCGGAGGGTTTGGTGGTAGAAAGGATGGTTTTTAAGGTGGAAAATGAGGATGGCAAGGAGGAGATTATGGCGAATGCGAGGAGTTTGTCCTCGAGCGTGAGGCCGAGGTTGGAAATGGCATTGGCAGCGTGAATCAAGGCGTTGATCTGCGGCTTGAGGGGTTCGGACTCGGAGAGCGTGCTCCGGAAGACTTTGTCGATAAGGTAAGCGATTTCTTTGCTCTCGTAGCGTACTGACAATTTGTCCCAGCAGTCCTTGGCCGTAGTCGCGAATAGAACATAGCTTAATGGCTCATCTTTGAGGGTGAGAGTAATCTGCGCACGTGCTTCAAGGTCCTTCAGGGCCCAGTTTGCATAGGCCCCGGCGTCGGAGTTGGGGTCTGGCTGGACCTCTGAGCCGTCGACAAGCCCCCACAGTTCACGAAGTTTCAAGATCGTTCGCACGCAGAACCGCCAGTATGCGAAATTGCCACCGTCGTCATCAAGGAAGGGTATGTCATACATCCATGAGTGTTCCTTTGGAGTGAGGGTGTTCCCGGACAATCCATTGTAAATACACTGCAACTTGGATTCGGACAGTAAGTGGGTCTAACATACGAGAGAAGTAAGCTACTCACCTCAGCGTATTGGGAGAAACGTCTGGGGTATGTAGTCTAGGACTACGAAGTATTTAATTAAAGGAGAATAAATTTCCGTAATAACGAAGTCGAGCAACTGAGCTCGACCGCGACTTGGCGCAATCGTGGGTTGCCGGTCCAGTCGGCCCGATAATTGCCCACCTCTTAACGCTCTCTCGAGTGAGATTCATTTCTACAGCTCTATCGCTTGCCTTTGATGACTCCAAACTCGACATGGGATACTCTGAAGATATGTTCTAACGTGTCAGTTAAACTGATTCTTGTGGTACAATTGGGATCGACGGTATCTGAGCACGCAGACGCCGACATTTGGACCGTCCGAGTGCCTACTTTTTTTGTTTGTACAGTAGTCATAAAATGTGTACTGATCTGCCCTTTTTTCTCATAACCCTATATCTACATATCCTAGTTGATCTACAGTATGTTCTTTTTTGAGCACAGAAAATAGCGGGAAATCATTTATGGCGTGCAATCTTAAAAATCTACACTGAAAAGTACATTTGCACATGTCCAGAACCATTAGTAGTAGAACCGAGTCAGAGAGAGAGGAGAAACTGATATCCTAAATGATGAGCTTGAGCGAGAGCCTCTTGCCGGAACCGGCGAGCTCCGAAATAGAATCGTGCAACTGGCAGAAGACGTCCGTCAGGAACGAGAACTCGCCGTTCTGGCGCACACGCTTTCTAAGCGATTCTTCCAACGCTCCGGCAACTGTCCAGCGCACAGCGCTTAGACGAGTAGATCCATCCACAGAGACTAAACAGTGCGTCATGGTTAACACAATCAGAGTCAGGGGACGACTTGGGGACTTACACGTGGATACGTGGACAGGGCCCGATACCGGTCCTTCATATACTTCAACGGTCAACTCGACTTGTCCGGCCCTTTCTTGACTTGTGAGAAGAGGTCGCTGGATCGTCGTCGTGAGACACGTTTATGGAAGGGGAAGAATATGATGCAGGAAATCCGCTCACAGTCTCGAGTAACCTATTAAGCCAATCCATGCGTTCCTTGTCCTTCCTGATGGCATCGGCTATGACAAGCTCCCACTGACTCCAATCACCAAGCTGTCCAACGACCAACAATCAGCCAAGCACACTAGCAACAGAGGTTAGACGCACCCCAAAGAATTTGTGACACGCTTTGATGCGTGCCTGCGCCCTTGCAAGGGTTCTGTAAGCGGGGTGGTCTTCGAAACTAGCTAAATTGAATATCTTCAATTCCGTGACTGCTGTGACGGCTTCCTGTAATCCATTAATGGTAACATTTATTGCTCTGTTCATCACGAGCGCTCATCAGAAGACGGCTCAGAAGACGGTCAATCCACAGTCCACGCACTCTTCAAGAGCAACGAGGTTGTTCGGTGTATGATAAGCGTCTTTTTCAAATTCGGTGACAAGCATGCGGCAGAGCGAAATGAGTGCAATTGCCTGGGAATGGAACGGCCGTCGGACCTGCCCGGCCAACTTCAGGAGTTCTATGTACGACTTCGGGACATCAAGGTCTGTTTCGGTGAAGTTCTGTAGGCATCAGTCAGACTATACTAATCCACGAGGGGGAATCGGCTCACGTTAAGAAACCCCAAGAATTCCTCATACTTCACGCGAAGTTCGTCCATTGACTCAGTTCCATCATCATGTGTCGAATTTAAGAGCTCCACCAATCTCAAAAACGTTGAGTTAGCCCCTGGTGCTTGACCAGGCCCCGTTGCACTTACTGAGCCGCAGCCCCCCAAACGGGCGCTGACCTTAGGTATGCTACTGTTGTAGAGTCCAAGCTCGGGGTCTGAAAAGCCAATCTCGTCACGCCTTGCACGAGAAGGCCCACCTTCAATGTGAACGCTGTGAGGTCCTGGTCATCGAGTATATCAGTACAGTGAAACGCGGAGTATCGGAAAATATTACCGGGGGAATGGCACCGGTGGAAACCTTGTTTAGTAACTCGCGCAGATTTCCAGTCATCGCGCGAACAGTATTCGGGAGCCTTGGGGTGCATGTAAGACCGAATGCGAAAGTAATACCAATCTGAGAGCATACTTTGAAAGCGACGAAAAGGCACGATCTATTTCTTCAATCACTTCTCCAAAAAATATCTTGTCGTCGTGATTCCGGGCTTCCTCTCGTTCTGCTTGGCGTGACGAGACGTCTACACCAGAAAACAGATTCTGTTGCATTCAATTAGGTACGTTCTAGAGTTGGTGTCGGTTCACTATACCGTGAGTTCTGTCGTCGTCTCGAGGAGATCCAGCATGGTCCATATTTCTTCCCGATTAGTGGCCCAATTATTCACAGAAACTATGCAGTCCTGTACTGAATTTCCCTCGACGAGATGGAGTGTCTTTTCGTCTTCCGTGAACGCAACCAACTTAAACAAAGCACTGAGTGAAGAGAGATATATTCCGTCAACCAATGATCTTAGAAATGCAAAATCTGTATTACTCACTCTTCGACAGGGTCAATCGCGTCAGTGAACTTCTCGAAACTGGACCAGTCGGTTCCGCTCTCCGTTTTCTTGACGTGGATATTGATCGCGTCGCAAATGTCACGTGCCCTGTCCATGAGTATAAATGACACCTGCGTGTTGCGCCTAAAGGACACGACGTCGCGGCCCACGACCTCGATTAAGTATTTGATGACCTCTGTGGCCGGGTAACCCTCGGTGGTGGGCTTTGTGAGCATGGTGAACAAGGAGGGCGGTACAGCGGTGGCGCTACTTGAGCCGGAGGTGCCGCTCGTGCTGCCAGCTTGAAAGATAGGCTTGGAGGGGGGGCGGGGTGGTTTTGGCCGAGGAGTGGGTGGGGGCGCCTTACGATCAGACATTTTCACGTAACTGTAGGAGTGAAGGGCTACTGCGAGGTGGGAGGGAAGGGCACGTAGTCTTTTATCATCATGGTCAGTCCGCACTATGACGGGGGTCTATCTGATCAAACTCGACCCAAACGCAAGCTCAGCGCGAGTTGCGCAACCGTGACGTCTAGGGTAATATTATAATCAGTAGTGTGATCAGTCTGAGTTAGAAATAATGGTGTGCTCCACACGGTACGTCGCACGAAGGAGCGCCGCGATGACAGGAGAACGCTGAATGGAGCAAGAGAACGAGCAATCTCACCCCATCTTCAAAGTTCTTCAGAAAATTCCGAGCAACGTTGTCCCGAAATCCTCGGGGCGTAAATGGCATGCACGTCCATCGTCCAATGAAAGAAGTTCTGAGCACTGGGGCCCCGGCTGAAAAGACGTCACGATTGTTGCTAAACTGATATTTTCAGGTGATGGCATTTTGATGACGTAGCGGTCTTGTTCTGGACCGCAAACGTCGGTGCCACGACGTCGTGCCTTGACTATTGTCGTCTGTCAAGTCGGGTCGGGGTATATCTTGAAGCGACGGTCTAATCGGTGTGGGGTTTATTCTGTGCGAGGCCGCATAATGGTGCGTCATCATACTCTTCAACAGTTGGGTCAGTCAGTATAGATGCAAGACTCGTGAAAATAAAGTAGGGTCATGCGACCTGTCGAAGCAGCACAATGTTCCGCACACTCAGCGCTATTGATTCAGGTCCGCCAAATAAGGCAAGTGCGGAGGTTGGAAATCTGAGTTGTCGTCACCCACGGAGGTCATGCGCCCAACGGAACCCTGTGCCTAGGTGCTGGATAACTGGCCAATCACCCCGTCTCTATCATCATGACCCTTCTATGTACAAAGGATAAGACCTTTTGCGAGGTAATGGATGTAGATTTCTGCAATCGTGATGCCATCGACAACCTAAGTGTCCGCATACACTTGAGGGGCTATCCGTTCGTTTTGTCGAGACTGGCAGTACATCCCTCCGACTAGTAGTATGGCAATCGGTGCAGTTATCTATGACCCCCCCACTTTCCGCAAACATTTCAAAAATATCGGCCGCGCGTACAGAGAGCAAGCGACCACTCTCATCGAGATCTGTCGTCTGTACATAGAGACCTTTCCCAAGACCTACACTGTGAACGACGGCCTTCAAAAGTGAGGTCCTTCCAGGTCCATGAGCTTTCTGCGCGTACACTCAACACCTCTAGTGTTTTGCGACTTGCAGACGCCGCATTGAGTGCCGCAGGAGAAGCTAAGAAGGGCACGACCCCCGAAGCTACAGATGCTTTCCTGCGTGTCCAGGAGGAGATAACGCGATTTGGCCCTCCTTCTCCTCGTTGGAGCGCTCCAGGCGATCATCGGAAAAACCTGCTCGATCCAGGCACTGCGTTGGTATCTGCCTCCAAGAAGGACGAAAAATCGACGCGTATCCTCTCAAGAGTCAAGTCGGTATTCAAAGCCCCCGTAAGCTACCTGCCGTAGTCGAATTACCCAACCGCTCACGATGCAAACCTAGCTTCCCAGTGCGCATACGAAGAAAATAAATTTCGTAATTCTCAAGTCACCCCACGAGCGACGCAAAGATCAATTGATTATTAATCGTTGGTATACTCCTTGTTCTCGCCGTTTCGTATTATTCAAGTGGTGGTACAGAGGAAATAGACAGCTCTACGACGACCGCAGAGGTCGTATGGAGGTTTAGCCGTTACCCCGAGAAGAGTGGCGGGAGAATCACCCCCAGACAGAATCCCCATTTCTATCTTCAGCTATCAAAAGATGCCGCAAGTTTTGATAGTAAATTTCATAAAGACCCGTTACGAGAATTTGCCCATGGTCTTTGTCAAGGCGACACCATCGACATTCTTTTGGACAAATCCTGTCGCCTTTTCCTTGACGCCGCCAAACCACGTATATTCGGCAACCTATGGAAACCTCACCAGACGGTTATCTTGAAAGGTGAATACTCTCCCAGATATATAGTATGCTTCAACTCATGTGCATTTAAGACGTTGGCGGGATTTTGGATTCAGAAGATATCGTCCTTCGCGACATCGGGAAGAAGCAAGATTATTGGCATCGCCCTTCTATCACCGATTCGTCTCAGCGCCGCATCCAAACTGGCTATTCGGATGTTGACAGCGAAATCACCAATGAAACGGTCGGAAACGGGCGTGATCTAGTAGACGCGGCTCTGAGATCTCAAAATATAGATCTTATGATTAGAGATCAATCCATGCCCAAACCTTCAGCAAACTCAGGCTGGGTAAGTTTGCAAGAAATATGAAACCGCCGACTCGGCTCACTTAGAGGCATTGATCAGAAACCGCTTCCTTCTCTGGAGCCTATTGTCAGGGTACAAGCACCCGAAGACCAAACAACACCTAGGCAGTCCGTCACGCGCCTGCCACAGCTAGAATACTCAAACCCAAACTCCAGTGCTCCCAGCATCGGTGGCAACACGCTGTTTACTACTTCAACTGAATCGTTCGACACGGCCGTTAATACCTCTGAAGTTTCTCTTCCCATGCCAACGGCAGCGGGAAAACGTCCCCAATCCATCGACAGCGGGATCGACCTACGAGTCGAACTACCGACCGCTGGTAACCTTTCAACACCCCCACCATCGGCCCCGCCTGCCAGCCTGACGATACCATCACCTCTGCCTGGGCAGGATCGAGAACTGCTGTCTGCGCCTCCAGTTCGGAAGTGGGAAGCGCATGGAAACTGGTTCCATAAATACAAATATGACTATGATTCCGAAAGCTGGAGGCCCCGTTCGCCGTAATCACCATTGTGGTATGGTTCTTAAAGCCAGGACCGGGGCGGGGACGGACGAATTCAGTCCTCGAATACCATCGGCCCCTGTACGCGCACACGCGCACGCACACATGTACCCTTAGCGATTGAATACAACTCTCATCCACCACCCTCCAGAACGACGCGCACACTGAACTGACCTTGCACCCAACCTACAACTGGAACACATGTCACCGGAAAACGTGAACCTACTAGTCTTTGGCTTGTATCTCGGAATAAATATTGGTTTTTTTTTTAAAAAAAAAGGGAAGAAAACGTGAACCTAACACACAACCCGATCGGATCTCAGAACGTCGACGTCACGACAAAACACTGACAAGACACCACCGCAAAAAAGAGTACTGGTGACTGTCTGTATATATGGGTAAACCTGCGATCATGTATACCGGCGCCAGGTTGGTCACGAGCCTTAAAAAAAGAACCCCAGCACTAAGTCAAGACAACGCCCCCCAAACCCTTATCTTTCACCAACAAACACGCACCTCTACGATGCTTCGTGAGTCCGAGTTGTTTATGAAGTTCAAGTTTTTAAGTAGTTAGTCACGTAATATGAATTTGAACCCCATTACGAGCACGCTCTGTTTGTTTGTTGGGTTGTTTGGTTCTATCAGTGATGGAACCACATGGCTGCCATACCTCAAGGCCTCAAACGCGTGCTTGGCAATACAGCGGCTGGCACCTACAGTGGCTCAAGCTCAAGTCCAGCTTCTGCTCGGGCTTTCTGGCTCGCACATCAGACTTGCATCACTCTACCAGCTCCTTCGTGGCTTCATCACCTTAACCAAGAGAAAGAAAAAAAACATTGTTTGCGTATCTCAAGGTGGGCTTGTCGTCCCTCCGATGCGTCGATTCCATGCCAGGCTGATCGGAAGTCAATTTTGTATGATCCTCCCAACAGTTGCCTGTTTGGGTCGCTGTAACTAACTGTTATGTCCAATACATGGGATCGTCATGCGCCACTGACAACCATCGGTGCACTCGATTGTGACGTGCTTCTTGACATCTTTCATTGGTATCGACTAGGAAATACGACAAACGGTTTCGATCGAGGCTGGAACTTCGAGCACTGGTGGTTCAAGCTCATCCACGTCTGTCAAACCTGGCGTAAACTGATACTCGCTTTGCCAACCAGTTTGGATTTGCACCTTGTGTGCACGTACGGTACACCCGTCATAACCATGCTCACCCATTCACCCCCCCTGCCTCTGGTAATCTATTACCCAGGAGGGCTCGGAGACGTGGTGGGAAAGGACGAGGGAGATGTGCTTTTCTTGCTCCGTCACCAGCACAGCGAGCGCGTGCGTCGCATCCACGTCGGGGCACCTGCGGCGAGCCTACTCGGCCTGCTCGATTCGATGAACGGCGAATACCCGGCACTACAGCACCTCGTCATCCGCTCTCACACCGATAAATACGCGTCCTCAAGCACGGGCGTGGAGCTCCCTTCAAAGCTACAAGCGCCGCTTCTGCGCCACCTCACGCTGTCCGACATCCGTCTTCCAACGGGCTCCGAGCTACTCCGACTTGCCGAGGGCCTCGTCACGCTCGAACTCCAGGACGTTTCCGACAAGCTCGAGGCCCACCCGGCGCATTTTGTCGCGCAACTTGCGCGCATGGCACAGCTGGAGCGCCTCGTCATCCACTTCCGCACTGCGCTTCCCAACCGCACAGTCGAACGGACGCTCTTTGGCTCGAGCACGACGCGCATCGCCCTACCCCGCCTCGAGCTCCTCTCCCACCGTGGCGGCAGCGCATATCTCGAGGGCATCTTCGCGCGCATCAGCGCGCCGAGTCTGCAGGTGCTCTCCCTTAACTTTTTCGCCCAGCTCACGCTCGACCTACCCTGCTTGGTGCGCTTCCTCTGTACGGCACAGGCGCAGTCCCCCCCCTCCACCTCCTCCACTGCTTACGCCGAGGGGGACGGTGCGAGGTTCCAGTTCCGTACGGCAGAGCTGCATTTTGACGCTGAGCACGCGAGTGTGCTACTCGACTCGCGTGCGACGGACCGGGGCCAAGCCAGAACGAACCCAGTACAACTGCGCATGAGCTGCCGTGCAGTTGACTGGCAGCTCGCGGCGCTCACGCAGATCTGCCGTGCGCTCGCTCCGCTGTTCGCGCGCGTGGAGCACCTCACCCTCGGCCGGCACACCTCCCACCCCAACTCGGACGCAGACTTAGACTGGGTCGGTACGCATGCACTCCTCCGCGCGTTCGGAGGCACAAAGACCCTGCAGCTCGCCGACACGAGCGCGCGACACCTCTGGCACTCGCTGCTACCGCTCCCCGTGGAACTTCTGCCGGCGCTACAGAAACTCCTCGGAGGCAACGGGGAGCCCTTGTTCCGCGAATCTTCTCCAGACCCGGTATTGATGACGGCATTAAAAAGAACCTGTACGTATATCTTGCCTATAGCCAGAACCGTCTTACCAACGGGCCTACCAGCCTCGTTCACTCAGGAGCCCACAGGTAGGCACAGAATTACCTCCTGGTTCCGCCATATGGCGGTTTAACATGACTTTCTAACGGCCTATGTGCTGTTATGCATATGTAACCCTCTCTCCCTATAACTAGCCAACCTCAAGCTTAGCCCGGCTAAGCGTGTAAAGCCTTCTTCAATTTTGTCCAAAGAGAGTGCCCAGCGCAAGTTCATTGACCTGATCAAGGAGGCCTCATTCAAGTGGGCCAACTGGGACCCGCTGAAGGTCATCCAAGTTAGCCCTTTTCCTCTCCGTCACCGTCCGTCATTCTGATTCACCCGAACTGGGCACCATCGCCTTGCTACAGATCGGCGATTTTGGCACTATTGACAAGAAGACGGGAGAGTTGAGAGTCGAGGGGAACGTCTTTACGCACCCAGAGATCAAGCACATAGCCCAGGACTATCCCGCGTACGTGGCTCCCGAGACCGATCTGAATCAGATACACTCCCTACAAGTGAGGAGGCTGGGTATACAAGCCGACGTCGGCGGGTGAGTCTCCAACTCGACCCCACGTATACGCGGTCGTTCTCAATGCAGTGTTCAGTAGCGATAGCCCGGCTGACGAAGGTGTCATTTACAAGACCCGCTGGCAATTCAACTCTAAGCGCGGCGCGATCTTGTTGATGCACAGGCCACGTTTGATCTGTGTCCCCGACGGGTTCTTCTACGAGAAGTTCGATCTTCCTATCCTCAAGCGTAAGGTAGTGGTCAAACAAGTGTACAACTGTCCCGGGTTCTATATGTACTTGTCCAATGAAGGTGGGCATTGCTTTATCTTACGCGCCGCTCTGTCCCGTTCTGGATGATGGAGTGAAAGCTCACCTATACCTACATCCGCTAGCTAGCGAGCAGGTCTCGGTCACATTGCGTACGAATGCATTTCCGTTCACGGGTGCCAGCACCGAGCAGGGTTTGACCGTTGGTTGGTCGGCCGACGGATCCACTGGTGTCTCCCAGCATGCGTTCCGACAAGACGCTGTCTACACCCCGCTGTTTCACCTCAGCGCCACGTCCACTCAGGACTCAACAGGTAGGCATAGAATTACCTCCTGGTTCCGCCATATGGCGGTTTAACATGACTTTCTAACGACCTATGTGCCGTTATGCATATGTAAATGTCTCTCCCTATGACTAGCCGGCCTCAGGTTTAGCCTGGCTAAGCGTGCAATGCCCTCTTCAATTTTGTCCAAAGAGAGTGCCCAGCGCAAGTTCATTGACCTGATCAAGGAGGCCTCATTCAAGTGGGCCAACTGGGACCCGCCACAGGTCATCCAAGTTAGCGCTTCCCTCTCCGTCACCATCCGTCATTCCGACTCACCAGAATTGTGTACCATCGTCGTTGCTACAGATCGGCGATTTTGGCACTATTTGTTGGAATTTGTAATCTGTCACATGACCTGGACCAGATGAGTTCCAGAGTGGTCACCCAGGAGAGGGACCCAGATCAGCAGATGTAAAACAAATCACCTCAGAAACCCAAGGTCAGGTAGCTCAGTGGTAGAGCACCTGGTATATATCCAGAAGGGCCTGGGTTCAAACCCCAGTCTGGTCACTTTTATGAATAATATTGCAACACTATTGACAAGAAGACGGGAGAGTTGAGAGTCGAGGGGAACGTCTTTACGCACCCAGAGATCAAGCACATAGCCCAGGACTATCCCGCGTACGTGGCCCCCGAGACCGATCTGAATCAGATACACACTCTACATGTGAGGAAGCTAGATGTACAAGCCGACGTCGGCGGGTGAGTCTCCAACCCTCGTATACGCGGTCGTTCTCAATGCAGTGTTCAGCAGCGGTGGCATGGCTGACAAAGGTGTCATTTACAAGACCCGCTGGCAATTCAACTCTAAGCGCGGCGCGATCTTGTTGATGCACAGGCCACGTTTGATCTGTGTCCCCGACGGGTTCTTCTACGAGAAGTTCGATCTTCCTATCCTCAAGCGCAAGGTAGTAGTCGAACAAGTGTACAACTGTCCCGGGTTCTACATGTACTTGTCCAATGAAGGTGGGCATTGCTTTATCTTACGCGCCGCTCTGTCCCGTTCTGGATGATGGAGTGAAAGCTCACCCATACCTACCCCCCGCTAGCTAGCGAGCAGGTCTCGGTCACCTTGCGTACGAATGCATTTCCGTTCACGGGTGCCAGCACCGAGCAGGGTTTGACCGTTGGTTGGTCGGCCGACGGATCCACTGGTGTCTCCCAGCATGCGTTCCGTGAAGATGCCTTCTACACCCCGCTGTTTCGCATCAAGTCGCTTGCGAGACGTCACTAGAGGAGATGATGGCATCACCCCCTTGATGGAGGAGTGCTTTTGCTTTCTTCTCGATTTGCGCCCCGCATACAATGATGAAAACGCAGATGGGAGGTAATCTATATACCATGGAACATACTTGACGAGGACGGCCTCACCGGGCCAGAATCCGACGACGAAGATACTTTCTTGTGATATGTCCGTGGAGAACGGCCTCATATGCATCGAGTATGAAGGATTCGTCGTACAACTGTGACAGAAGACTGACGGTTGCGGCCCGTCGTTCGACGCAGCGGCTCAGTCGCCGTCGCTGAAAACTCGGATTGTAACTGATTGCGAACTCATGTTCCGTCTGGCGTAAGGGCGTAGTTTGCGGAACTGCTTGTGCCATAGTCATCGCCTCATAGCTAGAAGGTTTAGAGATGATCGGCGACGTCCTTAGAACCTAGGACACAGCGTAAGGACAGGGCACATAATCGTGGAGCTGCTAGTGAAGGGCATAGCCTTAGCTTGTGGAGCCTCTTTGAAGACGCACAGACAGTATGATCAAGTCTGGTCATGATTGGCAGGTCGTAGGGCGTTGATAGGTCGTATGGCGTGGGGTGGGTTAGAATTCGCAAATAGGTGGGAGGCAACGTCAACTAATTCGAAAATGGGGCGAGATATGGCGGTTATATCCTTTGACAGTCGGGCAGAATGCCATGGTAAGATCCGTTCAGCGAGCGCGCAGCCACGGCGTAGAAGTGAACATCACTTTGCGCCACCGGTGCGTACACTGGCATACCATCGTGACGGAGATGTCCAGCGTTACATGTACAATATTGCTATACGTTGCACAATTCCGTGAACACACAAACGACTTTTTGTGGGAGCCACGCCTAGACAAAGTAAGCTGCCAGGAGTGAGCAAGCCTATACACATTTCAGGTGGCATCCGGAGAATTGTCCTTGGTGCACAAGGGTCGAGAGCAGAACCCTGTGCTCCATGGGCTTGTCCTATTGTACGGACTAGAAGATGTATCTCTGTGCTCGGATTTCCGGCATTTAAAGTGTATCCCCGCCATCTCGTTTGTGTTCAGTGGACGCGATGTATGTGGATTACGTGCCGGATCGGAGCGCAGATCGTGTAAGGTACAGGTATCGAGTAAGATGCGGGCATGCAGATGCAGACTAATAGTATGAGATGGGACCGAGTAGTGAGAGAGAAAGAAACTGATATCCGATATCTTAAACGATGAGCCTGAGCGCGCACTTCTTCCTGGAACCGGCGTGCTGCGAAACGGGATCGTGCAATTTGCATTCGGTGTCGTCCGGCAGGAGCCGGAACTCGCCGCTCTGGCGCGCACGCTTTATCAGCGATTCTGCCAATGCCCCTGCAACAGTCCAGCGCACAGCGCTTAGACGAGTAGACCCTTCGACGGGGACTAGTAGCGCATCATGATTAATACAATCGGAGACGGGGAGAACGACTTGGGAACTTACACGTGGTTTGGTGGACAGAGCCCGACGTCGACCGGTCATACACTACGACGGTCAACTCGATTTGTTCGGCCCCTCCTTGACTTGTGAGAGAAGGTCGCTAGATTGTCACCGTGAGACACGCTCATGCAAGGGGAAGAAATCCGCCTACAGTCTCGAGTAACCTATTGATCCAGTCCATGCGTTCCCTGTCCTTTCTCACGGCATCTGCTATGAGCAATTCCTTCTTACTCCAATCGCCAAGCTGTCCGACAACCGTCAATCAGCCAAGCGTATTAGCGGCGGAGGTAAGACGCACCCCAAAGGTACTGTAACACGTTTTTATGTGTGTCTGCGCCCCTGTAAGGGCTTTGTGAGCGGGGTGGTCTTCGAAATTATCTAAATTGAATATTTTCAATTCCGTGACTGCGGCGATGGCTTCCACCAACGCCTTAAGGGTAACGTTCAATGCCCTGTTCATCACGAGTACGCATCAGCAGACGGGCTAAGGTGGTGACGGTGAAATCATAGCCCACGCACTCTTCAAGAGGAACGAGGTTCTCCTGTGTACGATATGTGTCTTTTTCAAACTCGGTGACAAGCATGCGGCAGAGCGAAATGAGTTCAACTGCCTGGGAATAGAACGGCCGTCGGACCCGCCCGGCCAGCTTCAGGAGTTCTATGTAGGACTTTGGGACTTCAATTCCTTTGGGGTTCTGTAGGCATCAGTCAGACTATACTATTATCCACGGGAAAAATTGGCGCACGTTAAGAAGAAGATTCAAAAATTCGTCATACTTCGCGCGGACGTTATTCATTGACTGAGTTCCGTCGTCACGTGTCGAATTTAAGACATCCACTAATCTTAAATAGGTTGAGTTAGTTCCTGATGCTCGACCAGACCTGGGAAGATTGCACTTACTGACCCGCAGCCCCCCAGACAGGCGCTGACAGCAGGTAACCCTTTGTTTTAGAGTCCAATGACGGGGTCTGAAAGGCCAATCTCGTCACGCCTTGCACGAGAAGGCCCACCTTCAATGTGAACTCTGTGATGCCCTAGTCATCGAGTATGTCAGCACAATGGAATGCGGAGTATCAAATGGAATTACTGGGGGAATAGCACTTTTGGAGACCTTGTTAAATAACTCGTGGAGGCTGTCAATCATTTTACGAACGACTTGCGGAACCCTTGGGGCGCTCGTAAGACCGAATGCGGAAGTAGTACCAATATGAGAGCATACCTTGGGAGCGACGAGAAGGCGCGATCTATTTCTTCAATCACTTCTCCAAAAAATGTCTTGTCGTCGTAATTACGGGCTTCCTCTCGTTCCGCTTGGCGTGACGAGACGTTTACTCCAGAAAACAGATTCTGTCACAACCAATTAAGTCAGTTACATTCTGAAGTTGGTGTTGATTCACAATACCGTGAGCTCTGTTTTCGTCTCAAGGAGACCCAGCGCGGTCCATATTTCTTCCCGGTTGGTGACCCAATTGTCCGCGGAAGCTATGCAGTCCTGTACTGAACTTCCCTCGACGAGATGGAGTGCCTTTTCATCTTCCGTGAACGCAACCAACTTAAACAAAGCACTAAGTGAGGGGAGATATTCCGTCAATCAACGATCTTAAAATGCAAAATATCTGCAACTCACTCTTCGACAGGGTCAACCGCGTTGGAGAACTTCTCGAAACTGGCCCAGTCGGTTCCGCTCTCCGTTTTCTTGATATGGGAATTGATCGCATCGCAAATCTCACGTGCCCTGTCTACGAGTAGAAAGGACACCTGCGAGTTGCGCCTGAAAGACACAACGTCGCGGCCCACGACCTCAATCAAGTATTTGATGATCTCTGTAGCTGGGTAACCCTCAGTGGTGGGCTTTGTGAGCATGGTCAACAGCGAGGACGGTACAGCGGTGGCGCTACTTGAGACGGAGGCGCCGCGAGTGCTGCCACCAGGGCTGCCAATTTGAGAGACGGGGCGGGGTCCAGGTCTGGACCGAACCTGAGGGTTGAAGGGGGGAGCTCTAGGATCGGACATTTGCACGTAACTGTGGGAATGGTGGGGTGCTGCGAGGTAGAAGGGAGGAGTACGCAGTCTTTTATTATGGTCAGCCCATACATGACCTATCTGATCAAAATCGAGCCAGCCGCAAGCTCAGCGCAACACTAGGGCGATATTACAATCAGTAGGCTTATCAGTCTGAGTTGGAAAGGATTGTCCTGTGCTATGTCCTCTACACGATCATGTCGTACGAAGGAGCGCCGCGATGGCACGAGAACGCTGAATGGAGTCCTCAAAAGTTCCTCAGAAATTCCGAGCGACTTTGTTCCGAAAACCGCGGGTGTAAATGGTATGCACAGCCATCACTCAATAGAAGAGATCCTGAGCATTTAGGCCGGGAAAGGTAGCCACAATTGCTCAATCGGTATTCTCAGGTGATCGCAGACTGATACGCCCATGTCGTAGCGGTCTCGGGGTTCCAAATCGCAGACCTTGAGGCAACAACGCCATTACATTGAATTTTGTCCTCTAACTGAGTTGGGGTATCAGCGACGGTCCAATTGGTGTGGTGGTGTTCCGTGTGATGCCCGAGAGACCATAAATGGTGCGTGTACATAAAACCTTCAGCAGTTTGGGTCAGTCAGGATAAATTAGCCATGACATAACTTATCATGCGACCCTGTGGAAGCGACACGTTCACCAAATAAGACGCAAAAAGGAAGTGCGGAGGTTGGAAAACTTGAAATTCCGTGTGCCACAAATGATGCGCTCCGGGGTAACCCGGTGCCTAGCCGTCCATCGCTTCTCTATCCCTCTATGTACTGACTAGTAGCAATGGGCGTCGGACGTAGACCCCCGGAATTGTGATACTATCGACAATCTAAGTACCTATATTTTGTGGGGCTATCTATTCGTATAGTCCTCAGTACATCCCTCCACTAGTAGTATGGTATTTGGCGACGCCATTTTCTTTGACCCCGTCATCTTCCGCAAACATTTCAAAAATATCGGCCGAGCGTACAGACAACAAGCGATCACTCTCATTGAGATCTGTCGTCTTTACAAAGAAATGTATCCCCAGACCTACCGGGTAAACGACGGTCTTCAAAAGTGAGGTCCTTCCGTGAGCTTTTTGCGCATACACTCAACACCTCTTTAGCGTTTTGCGACTTGCAGACGCCGCATTGAGTGCCGCCGGAAGAGCCAAGAAGGGCACGACCCCCGAGGCTACAGAGGCTTTCCTGCGTGTTCAAGAGGAGATAAAGCGATTTAGCTCTCCTTCTCCTCGACAGGGTGCTCCACCTGGTCCTCGCAGAAACCTGATCGATCCGGAGACTGCGTTGGAACATGCCTCCAAAAAGGATGAAAAGTCGATGAGTGCCCTATCAAAAGTCAAGTCGGTATTCAAGGCCCCCGTAAGCCACCTGTTGTAGTCGAATTATCCAGCCACTCACTATGCTGAGCCAGCTTCCTAGTGGACACACAAAGAAAGTAAACTTCGTGATTCTCGAAAAGCCGCACGAGGAACCCGAAGATCAATTAATTATCAACCGTCAGTGTCCTCCTTGTTCTCTCTGTTTCCTGTCATTCAAAGGTTGTAACAGAGGAAATTGACAACTCTACGACCGCCGCAGAGATCATATGGAGGTTTAGCCTTTACCCTGAGAAGACTGAGAAGAGTGCCCGGGCCGAGAGAATCACCCCCAAGATCGCCTCCAGACAGAATCCCCATTTCTATCTTCAACTATCAAAAGATGCCACAACTTTCGATAGTAGATTTCGTAAAAATCCGTTACGAGACTTTGCCCATGGCCTTCGTCAAGGCGACAACCATCTACGTACTTTTGGACAAATCCTGTCGCCTTTTCCTCGATGCCGCCAAACCATATATATCACGTAATTTCGGCAACCTATGGAAACCTCACCGGACGGTTATTTTGAAAGGTGAATCTCCCCCAAACTCGCCATATGTTCCAACTCATGTGCATTTAAGATATTGTCGGCGTTTTGGAATCAGAAGACAACGTCTTTCGCAACATTGGGGGGAAACAAGACTACTGGCATCGCCCCTCTATCACCGATTCGCTTCAGCGCCATGTCCAATCTGGCTACTCGGGTGATGACAGTAAAATCGTCAGCAAACCGGTCGTGAATGGGCGTGATGTAGTAGAGGTGGCTCTGAGATCTCAGAATGTAGATCTTATGATTAGAGATCAATCCATGCCCAAACCTCCAGCAGACTCGGGCTGGGTAAGTCGAGCACACGAAACCACGCACCTGGCTCATGCAGAAACATTGATCAGAAACCGCTCCCTTCTCCGGAGCCTATTGTCAAGGTACAAGCACCCGACGAAGACCAGACAACACCTAGGCAGTCCGCCATTCACCTGCCTGATCTAGAATTCTCAAACACGAACGCCAGCGCTCTCAGCATCGGCGACAGTACTCTGTATACTGCTTCAACGGAATCGTTCGGGACGGCAGTTAACACGTCTGATTCCTCCCTCCCTCGAGCGGCGACACCGGTGAGAAAACGTACCCAACTTGTCGACAGCGGGATAGGCCTACGCTTGGAACTACCATCTGCTGGTATCCCCTCATTACCGTCGGCCCCGCTCGCCGACCTAACGATACCATCACCTCTACCCGTGCCAGATCGAGAGCTGCTATCGGCGCCCCCGGTTCGGAAGGGAGACCGGCCGTAAAAACTGGTTCCAATCATACGTATATGACTATGAGTCCTAATTCCGAGACCGCTTCCCCATGCACTTTCTTGCTCTTGTTTCTCGTGCGGATATTCCATCGTGGCTAGCTTGTCAATGAGATCTGATGTCGGCTTTTGAAGTGCATTATATACTGCGTGCAAAACTCATTATGTAGTGTTGCGCATGGCATCTGCCACTAGCAATCGGCAATCAACCTAGCCAAGACACTTTCAGCAGGTCACATGGGGCCATCGTATTTTAACATGCGTATTGGGCCTGTATCACTTCTTGTCACCGCTTCACTCTCATAAATTCACCCAGAACGCCTATCGCTCGCCGTCACCGTACACGCGGTCAACGTTATGACAGAAGATCTCTCCTTGCCACCTCCCCATCACAACTTCGAGTAGCACAGCTATGACCTTTGCCCATCACTTGCGCCCACGTCCTGCTCTGAGAGAACCTCTTTAGGCCTCGTGGCAGCTGTGTATTCGGATCTTCACCTCATGGTGGGTTCTTTCTTGCGTGGTGGGCACGAGGGTCCAGTCAGACCTGTCGCTGTGTCAGCTACTGCACGTGTCCTCGTGTTTTGTGCCTGGACATGGGGCAGTGCACCGCAACGACACGCGTCCTGCGCGCGACGCATAGCGCTGTATATATTCTCCGATTTGCTTAGGAGGATCACATGCTAGCTCTAAATGAATCCTCGAGGACAACATGCGGCAGCGGCGTGAAATGGTGAATGCGCTCCACAAGACCCCTTAAACCTATATGACCCCCTTTTTAGGCAATCTCCTCGGATTCGGAGCTGGCTCTATACTTAGAGAACTGATTGGTGATATATCGACGTGAAAACGGGGGGAGGCACTGCATTCCGGTAAGAGTTTCTGAGTGGAATGGTGAGTTGAGTTCGATTTCAATGTCACGTGCTTCACATCGGGAACTCCATAGCGAAGTGAGACGTTTTATTTTGACGGTTCGGGGAACTGAAGTGCTCAACGGCGGTTTACCAAGTACCCGATCCTGGCTTTATTCGATCACCATGTGTCAGTGTCTCGTCATCTCAACAATGTCCATTGGCGGAAGTGTCAACTGTAGATGGACTTTGATAGCAATCGGTCAATCAGTCTGCCAGTGGTCCAAGCTTGCCTCCTAGTTTGGCTCCATTCTCCATCAAAGCTTGCGCCTGGCCGACTACAATATGTACAAGCATCCATGGTTAACGCAGACTGTATTACTCTTGCTGCCTGGGCATGTCGCCCGCGGAGTTTTCGTGACATATGCATCAATACCGGCGTGCTTTCTAGACCCTTGTGTTTTAACCCCTCGTCTAGTAATGACGCGTTCGAGAACCCTGCACCATATCCCTTTAGTCTCGGTGGTGCGGTGAATGAGCTTTTCACGTTGCGTCCTCGAGGATTTTGCTTGTGCCCACGAATCTATAAGTACGACGGCTGACTCGGAATGAACGGAAACTGTCGCCAACAAACTCTAGATTTCAGCAGGCTCAAGTCTATCCATCCTATCCTATTCATTATGTATCGTAGAACCAACATCGCATGTAAGTGCAGAGCCATGCCAGTGCACTATCTTGCTGCGCTCCTTATTGACCACGTTTGGTTTCTGTAGACGAACTCCCGTCCACCGTCAAGTCATTGAATGACAGCTGGCTGGCAACGTACCAGAGCTCAACGGTTGTGGTACGTGGATTCTATCCTGACCATGGCAGCGCCCCTTCTCACGACGGTCTGTGGCGTCCTTCCATCAGGCAGGGCTATTTGCAATAGTCGAGGTTCCACCTCCTCTCCTTCGTCAAAAAACGACGCCAATTTCCACAGAAGCGTCGTCGGAAATAGCGCGAAACACGCGCTCTTGATATTCACCTATCTCGCGCTGTTCTTCTGCGTCAGCGCAGCCGTCAGCGGGCTCATCCTTACGGATGAGTTCGGGGAGCTCCCGGTACGGGCCTCCCGAAAAAGGGACCCTATACAGCAGGCCTGTTCGACAGCGGCACATTGGACTTGTTGCAAAGCTACGGGGCCAAGCGCTCTTGGATCTGGATCATGTGGCATTGTGAGCGCCTCGTATTTCACAATTCAACCCAGGACCTCCTTTCCTCACCAAAAGATCCGCAGGGCCTATTCTCCCTCATTGCGGGCACCGTCTCTTTAATCACACAGGTCCTCATATACGTTTGGCTGGAAGAGTCGAAATCCGTTAGAATCACCCTTACAATCATCACGGTATTCGCGTACTACCCTTGGTGCATCTCATGCCGCTTCCTACAGGCAGCGGCAAACGCCACAGTATCGTTAGTGCTTGATTCACGCCGTAGGCTCATTCATTCATTTCGGAAGTGGTCTTTCCCATCAAAAATTGATCCCTAAAGCCTACCTACCTACAATTCACACGAACTCGCACAATTCCGGACATGTTGATTAGATGTATTAGATACCGCACCTTTTAGACGCTCTGGAAGCGCTCGGATAATTATGCTCATAACTTATGAATCATGTACTTATACGCCGCCCATAATGTCCTCAATTCAACGCAAATCATAATACTACTGGATCTGTAATTGGCGCTTAACGAGCATGAGTAGAATGACCGCGGTTGCAGTTGGCACCACTCCGCGCACTGACTTAACGGGGCCCGAGGCGCCTCCAAGTACGATATCCCTTCCATTCATGTAGTCGGGCTTGTGAAATCACTGTGACCCCGAGGTCGCACAATTACCGATGTCTCGTTCTAATATACAGTATACTTTCGAAAGAACGTGTCAGCTTCCGATGGTGGGGATGACATGCCGTAGGTGCGGTGGAACAGCTCCTGGGGGATTTTGGCTATCTGGTCAAGCGGTGCACGCTTCGCCAAAGCTATGAGGTTCATGCGGAGCTCCGTTTCCAAGTCTCGTTCCTTGACGGCGTTCTCTTCGGCCTCACCCAGCCCTATTATTTCCCCGGCGCTAGCGCGTCTGGTGTGCAGCTGTTCCAGAAGTTGTCCGACATGGTCAAGCGCGCGGGAGAGCACGGCGAGTCTTCGTTCATTCCCGCAGCTACCCATGTGTTTTCCGCGTCAAAGAGTTCGTTCGGCGCTGATATGAGTGAGCCAAGGTCGAGTGGCGTCGCAGGTACAATCGGAGGCTCTGGGATAGCTATTCCGTGCGAGTTCTGGCCAGGCAGCTCAGGCTGAGTTATTGCGGGCTTCGATTGTGCGATGCCGGCGCTCTGTGAGCTCATCAATTAGTATGGTGTCGACGTATTCAGTGAGTGCAGGGCTGGGAACATCGGGACTATGGTCTCCAGCGGCGGGGGGGTACGCCAGGGGGTGGGGCGACGAACTCGGCGACGCTTCGCACGTAGGCAAGTCCATCAATGCCCCCATACACAACTTCCCGCAGCCAGCTTGCGCCTGGTGCGCGGAATCTTCTGAGCGAGCGGCACTCTCCAAACTTGTACGCAGCGCCGCAAATAGTTCCTCTTCAGTCCCCATAACGCCTCCGGAAGACAATTTAGTTGCAATTGTCGGAAATAATCCAAAATCAGTTGTGTGCAGTAGTCGCGGTTTTCGCGAGTCAAGCACAGAAGAATGTTCTTCAGCGGCCTCTTTTGCCTTGGACCGCTGGGGAGCTGGACGGGTGATGGTCCAATGGCGATACTTTGACTTGCTACCCCCTACTGGCGGCTCTGGCGCTACTGAGGGGTCTTTCGGTGAGGGAGCGCCGGTTGGCAGGGGAAGGTTTATTTGGGAAGGATCTTGTGCGGGTGGAAAGAAGACGGGTGTGAGAAGGGGAGAACATGGTGGGTCGGGGACAAGGGCAGAAAGCACGCTGAATGGGTCTTCCACTGCATCACCGGGATCAATACATGTGGGACGATGTGATTATTGGAACTCACTCTCAGCATAGTCTAGACTCCCATCGGCTGCATATGGGGGTCCGCCTTTTTCCATGCGAAGGCGTTCCTTCTTCGAGCGGTACCGTTTTCCTGGGTGGAAGAAGATTAGGCGCTAGAGGAAGATCTTGAGAAGCAAAATCTACCTTTTAGTTTCAGTGCCAGCATGACCTCCGCCCAATCCGATCCTGGTGGGGAAAACGCCTACCCCGTCCTTGAACCCAGGAAGGTGCCCGTCCGATTCTAGTGTTTCGGTGATACCTTCTTTCTTAGCGGCATTCCTCCCTCGCCGGTTTGGAGGCGGAAACAGAGGCAGAAGCCACAGAGGGCGACCGACGTCCAGGTGTGTCGGGCCCAGCGGGCACCCCTCCTGTCACCCCATCCTCGTCGGCGTCTACGTTAACATCCTCATCACGTTCAACCTCAATATTCCAGTCTGTCTCATATTCAATGACGTAGGAAGCCGCTTTCGAAATGTGGTCAGATGCCCATGCTTCAATGCGTTCGGCTTCATTGTGATATATAGTCCCTGGGAGATTGAATGTTTTTTGCGTTGGATATGACGAGGCGGAAGTCATCCTAGAATACCTTAGAAATTGAGGCCGCGTAAGAATGGGAACGAATAAACCGTACGGCGAATCATCCAAAGACCTATACTTCGACTTGGACACTTTATCAGCCATGGTACCGAAGTCCATCGGTTGTTTGATGACGTCCATGTACCCCGGTACCTTTTCCAGATTAACAGGCTCGAGAAAGAAAGCGTAGTCGTCTTTCCTGGTAGACATTAAGCAAATGTTTGTGAGTGTATGCTTTCGACTCACTTCTTTATCTTAGAGATCAAAGACGTTAGAACTTCTTTCAGAGGCTTGAGTTTGATAGGTCGGGAAACTTTCTTAACCGGAGTTGTCTCAAGAATGGGACTATTCCTCTTTTTTGCATTGAGTTCCTTGAGGGCTTTCAACGATGGTAAGACCAGGGTAAGACCAGAGGAACTTGGCCCAATGCGATTGACTGATGCATCGATATCGCTCATTCTAAGTCTACGACCATACCGTAAGTATAATTTGAACTTGCAATGCAGTAGGAGGACGAGGAGGTTTTTACATCTGGTTGAGAGGCGCACAGGGGAGGACTCCAGGCAGAGATCTTAGAAAGGCGTGAGCAAGGTCAAGCAAACCCTAACCCATCATTAAGGTTTACTATCATCGGGGCGTGCACGTGACACTCTCGGTGTCCTTATTGGGTCTGCCCTGATCACCCTCGGGACCGACCCTAACAACTTCTCCGTATCCTGACCGACAGCAACAAACGATCCCGACCTCTAGCCATTACCAAGACAATGATGTGAGAGATGCGTGTAGCTCAGTGCATCGCATCGTCTCCATTGCTACCTTCTTTATCACTTCAGCCCGTACCTCGCATCCGGCCTCATACCCGTTGCGGCGAGTCAGATAGCAAGCTGTGTTATTTGCCACTGTTTAACTCAGAATGACACTTCCGTCACTCATCATGTAACTTACCAGTGACAGGTGGGGTCAATTAGGTTGTTAGGCTATACAACTCACCAACGACAACAAGCCTACCGAGTCAAGTCCAGCACATGCGGAGCACTTCCATTCAAGGGGGAATGTGGGGAGAGGCAGTGGGGAGGCCCCGAACGGTAACCGGAACAGTCTTGTTTGACTGCCGGATGACGTTTCCATCCCCGCATTATCCCCACAGCGACCGCGATTCTCCTCGCTACAGACAGTTGCAACAACTGCCGCAGCGCCAGAGATTCCAACTGGCTTGCTTCGGCTTTACGGCATCTCCCCCGTATCCAAACCCCAAATCTATGTCTCTTTCATTTATCCCCCGCACGGGCCAGGTACCCGTCTTCGAAACCCCCCGGTCTCCTTTCTTTGCGTACTGTAGTCTATGACGACCTGGGCATCCCGGAGTATGGTAAATGAAGAAAACTCTCGCGTCCATCGGATCGATCCTGCGCGATAAGTATTGCTTGGCTTCCCGCCCACTCTTTTGGCGAAGAAACTCGTTATTTTCTTTCCAACTCCGAGGCTTCTGGGTAAGTTACAGTAATTGATGTCAATCTCTGAAGAACGACTCTCGCTTAGAATGTATTATCTGACAATCTGCGTACACCCAGAAAGCCTCCGCAATCCAACATTCATATAGGCTCTGCGCCTCCACGACTCATTCAGGACTTTTCATTGGCTGGTTAAGCACATCCCCCAGATTCGTTCGTAGCTTACCCTTTCCCTTACATTACGTGCTCAGTCGCGCCTCTTCCCAGTCGTTTATTTTCGTCCTCTCGTCCTTTGACCACCTTGGAACTTCGTTCTCTGTGATTTGAAAAGTGCTGCTACAGCCACCATACCACTCCACTTCGGCTTCTTCTGGGTTCCGCTTTCATGACTAAGACCAATGTTCTCAAGAAAATAAATAATTTGATCCGGCTGTGCGTCGGTTTGTAGGCATTGTGAGGCTTCTGGAACGGGTCCATGATTCTGTAATTTTACGACACGATGGGTGGTTTTGCTTCTTATGCCATATCGGGCAGGATTCTATCTGGGAAGCCTACGCGCCTTTTTGTTCTGCAAGTTCTCATAACAACCAACCAGGAGTACAAGGTGCGCCTCTGCAACATCATTATTACTTCATGCCCTCTCGTGTACCGATCTCGGAGTTAGCTTGGCCCAAGAACACACACACTGTTCAGACCCTCTTCCCAATTTATTCTACCTGTCTGCAAGACCTCGATCTCTCGAAGTTTTCCAAGTTCTGAATAGCCATGGTGTGAAACGTGGGCGCTTCGTTCAGCCACGCAAAGCACCTCCTGACTGGTAACGTACAATTTGTTACAGATCCAGGCCGAACACATCGCAAGCACATCAGGTTATCAGATTTCTCGATAGAACCGATGCGTTATTGTTTTCCTCGCACTCGGCAGCAATGAGCACTCACTTCTAAAGGAGAGCGATTGCAATTCTTCTAGTTCCATTATGCGGCTCGTGGTTCGAATTCTTCAGACCCCCACTATTGGGCCAGGAAGACACAGTGCGACGCCAAGGCCCCCCAGTTTCGGATGGTTCCCGCTACTGCAACCCCTCTCGTGTTGACCCGTAACCGAAACCGTATAATGACATCCTGACACGACATTCACTCGCCGCCCCGGTAATCGGAACTCCCCCGGTGCCGCCTCGAATGTGATTACTTTCCATGCCGTTACACACCACGGCAGATCCTTTAATTTATTAGGATGCGCCTAACGGAGCCTTCGAAACCTTGTTTCTCAGTACTGTACAAAAGAAGCGGCTTCCCGCATGGACCTAGCTACTGACAAAGATATCATATCACAGCGCTAGGGAGACCTTAGTCACGATATGCCCTAACCATGATGTGTTACCCGAGTGGAGAGTTTTTCTACAGCGAAATCCAATACAGGGGGCCCCTCGCGATCATGTTACAGATACAGGCTGAGTCTGAAAGGGTGTTTGGTAACTATGCCGAGGTTTCTTCCCACGAGAAATTATTTGCAGTAATTAAAAAAGAAAGTTATTAAATCCACAGACGAAAAAAATGAAAAATATTAATCTGCAAACCAATTTCGACGCTAAGTCGAGCTCACAGGTGCAAAGGTATCACCGAGTCTTTGTGACACACCTCGATCGTTTTTCAAGAAAAAAATATATTTCCCGACGGGATAGGGAGAGAGTAATCTATTCAATGTAGGCACAGTAGGCACAGTAGCGTGCTGACGCCAGAGAGGGCGCCGCCACCAAACACCGTCCGTAGGCACACACATGGGGGCAGCCAGTCGCAACTCGTCCTCGTCGCCACTGGAAGAGCCGTCATTGACAGACGTTGTACTTTGACGACCATACTTGCAAGCGACGGCTGTGAGTGACACAGGCGCCAGAGGACGGCTGTTTGGGGGGTAAAGCTTCAGCAGGATGTCATTCCGTCGCACACACAGATGCACTATAAATATTGAATGTTGTCACCTCTTGGGGCCATCATACCATTTTTGGAATGCCTCCAAAAGCTCGTCGACAAACGTGCCAGTGTGCAACGCCCTGGTCCGTTCCAGGCCCAACGCTGCCGCCGCCAGCGCCAGCACCACCAGCGGCGCAGCAGCAGCACCCTTTCTATGCCCCCGCCGCCGCCATTTCAACCGTTGTATGCCGCAGCTCAACCTACTCCAGTTGGTGGTGGTCAGTACCATGCTGCCGGTCTGCCAGTGGGAATGAACGCACCACACATCTACGGGCAACCCTATGGCGCGCCGCTGGCACCATACCCTCCATACCCTCCTCCCCACTTCCCTCCCTATCCTGGGGTCGCTAGCGCTCAACTTCAGCCGTGGAGTTACGGCCATTTCCCCACTGGCCCTTTGCCAAACCCTGTGCCACACCCATCAGTGACGCAGCCCGACAACGCAGAGAGAGCCCCACCTATGCATGGGGCTCAGGTTGACACCGTCGTCGCTCCAGACGTTGGAGTCGTTGAGAGGGACGCGCGCCGAGAAGGGACAGGTATGGGTGACGGCATGGAGTCGACTGAAGTCCAGCCAAAGAGGATCTACCCAAACAAGCAAGTCAGCGACGGAGGTACGTCATTTTCAGTTAGGGAAAACGCTTACCGCTGACGTCCCAAAGTTTGGGAGTTTCTGGTTGAAGTAAACAGCAACCAGATCCGATATACCTTCACTGCCCGGACCAACATGGATTGGCCGGAGTTCAGAGGGCACGCGCGTGGGTGGTTCAACACGTTCCAAGGGGAGATAGAGCTGGGGTATCGGATTAGTGGCGAGAAACGCACCTGGGTGTCTCTCGCATGCAAATCCGACTGGGACGCAGCCGTCAAGTACCTGCAAGAAAAGATGTTAACAGCACGGACACGTGCGGTGGTGATGGAGCTCACAAATGTCGTAAGTCACGGCACTCTTCACAACAAAATAGATACTTACTTTTTTTTGTGCAGCGCGCGCTGAAGAATGGGCCGCAGGCACGTGCAACAGGAAAGGGCAAGGAGAAACGTCGCCGCGAGGACGACATACCCCCGGAGGCATCAGCGGGAGCAAAGCGCCAGGTCGGCCACGTAGAGGATCTGGAGAGGCGACTGCTATGTGACGAACACTCGGCGCCCGGGCTGCGTACATTTTGCTGGGTTGAGCCGGCAACAGAGGGCGCCGATGGGGGACATCGTGAGGTCCACCACGACGAGATGACCCTGTGGGCAAAACACATTGTAAGCAAAAAATATACGAGCGTGACAAACGAGCACTCACCGATCTTCAGGAGCTCGGCATAGCGACCACATCCTTGCCACCGAATATAAAAAGGTTCAACCGCCCACCGACGAAGAAACCTCGGGGCGCACAAAAACCTGACGTCCACATCGCAGTCAATATTACGCCGATGTCGGGTGTGGGGAATACGCAGGGACCCTACATCGTGTCAGGAACCCCAATCGTTCAATCGGGGTTGGCCTCCGCACCCCCTGCTCAAGTCAGCGACATCGCTGTATGTACCAAGAACTGCGGAACCGCAGCACCAACTCTCGCGGGACAAAGGAAGCACGTACCAAGACTTCGCACTTCACTCATTCTGTTGCTAGATTGTCATCACAATAAGAGGGTCCCACTGGCGTACGAACTACTCACCCTCATGGACAGAGAGAACCCGGCCCCAGACAAGAAGTACCTTGATGCTCAAAGCGACTTGGAAGACCTTGGGTATAACGACGCATTCGACATCTATAGTCTTGAGGTATGTTACCTTGCGACGTTTGGCGACCTTGGAAGAGACGGCGCCCGCCGTCTTCACCAGTTCACACGAGACAAATTCCTCGAACCTCTTGGCTACATGAAGACATCAAGGTCCAGTGAAGAGTCGTCTATCGAGGAAATCGCTGCCCCGATCGTCCACGATACCAAGCAGCCCATCGATGAGGGTGAAGACCAGGCCGCTGAGGAGGACCACTACTATGATGGCATAACACAGTGGCTGGCCGGAGTCGTTCCAGGCGAAGGTATTGAGGAGGTGAAGGTGGAGGATTATGTTGCAGGCGATAGTGAGGAGGATGACATTGGGGAGTACGACAGTGAGGGGTGCGACAGCAACGATGCGAGTGAGGTGACAAGTGTGACCACGCAGCAGGAGCTGTGAGACTTGTCACCTGGTGACCGGCAACTTCCGACCCACTCCGGGGGCGCAAAACAACAATACGCACGCAGGGACACCGCCCAAAAATACGACGATTTGGCAGTAGATTTCGTCGCATACATACCCAATAAAAGTTTTTTCTCATTCTGTCTAGGCCCACATGAAGAGAGATCACGAATACATTGTCGCACGCACACAATAGAGACATAAAAAATCCGTAATATTAGGCCCGTACATTGTATCCGCAATGCGCAAACCAACCCTTCGCATGTTCTGCAGTGACCGAGTGAACTCCCTCCCATAATGCGTTATACACCGTGCCGTTCTCGGTTTCCTGGTTCACGTGATCACGATTCGCGCGCAGCCATGCCTTGATGGTCGAAAAGGCCAGTTCGATGGGGTTGAAGTCGGGTGAATACGCAGGGAGGAACAGCAAGCGTGCGCCGCGTTCCTCGACCATGTCACGAATGCCGGCAACCTTGTGAATTGATGCGTTGTCGACAACAAGTACGGAATTGGGGAGAGGCCACTCGTTCATGAGCGGGAGTAAGCCCTGGATGAATCGGCGGAAGTCCGCGCCGGTGACAGCGTTCTCGACAACCTCCAGGTGGAGGATGCCGGAAGTGGAGATAGCAGGGAGCAGGGAGTATTTTGTTCCACGAAATTGAAACTGTACCGAGTCGCACGTTCGCCACGCAATGACCACGCGTATGGTCTCCTCAATGTCAGCCGGTTGAAATGACTCTCGTCAGCGAACACGAGTTGCTCCGGGCGAAAGTGAGTATTGATGAGGTTCCGGAAGTCTTCTCGATCCTGCTCATTTCGTTCCAGAGCAGACCGGGTGACCTACAAAGTCAGTGGTGAGGGCAACACAGAGACGAGGGGAAGAGGACGCACCGTCTTCATAGTGTAACCCTCCCTTTGGAGGGAACGTGCGATTGTTTGCACTGACGCCTCGACATCGCAGACCTCACGGAGTTCTGTCTGCAACTCCACAAGGGCTAGGTCGGATCGGCGTGCGATGCAGTCACAAAGGAACTATAATTGATGAGATGACGACCAAACTGAGAGATGTTGGAAGACATACCTTTCTATCCATCGCGGTGAGGATGCGTGGCCGACCTGCGGCAACTGGTTTGCGTGAAAATTCACCCCCGGTTTCGCGATATGTGCTTCGCAGTCGTTTGAGGGATCGCACGCTGATTCCTGTAAATTCATGGACCTCCGAGTCGCGGAGACCCTGGAGGGACATAGAAAGAGCCATTTGTTTGAGCTCATCAGAGATGTGGCGGCCAACCATGTAGCTCAGGGAGATGGAGGGGATAGCGGAGAGGGAGAAATAAAGGGGGACAATGCTAACGGGCGATAAGTGTGAGATAACCCAAACTTTGCAACGCGTGCCGGTCTCAGCAACCCTGGATACTTATTTGATTACACCGTAACTATTTTATAACTGCAATTTTGCAAGATAACAAATTGCCCAAAAAATCAAACAATACTTAACTATGAACCCCGATGTCAAAGTTTTGGACCCCGCTGTCCTGTGTTCGTAGGC
>WTXK01000367.1:0-45829 GCA_025769895.1 Lactarius psammicola | reverse complement strand
GGAACCGAGCTTCAAGAGGCCCCGCCATCAGCACGCGCCCCAAGTTCCCAGAAAGTCGCAATGGCGCTTATCACTGGCACGAGCCACTAGCAGACGACATCCCTACAGTATGTCGTGATGATCATTAGCCTGAGAACATCCCAGCAGCATTGATTCTTCATTATACCTACGCACCGCAAAGTGGTACCAACACGAGATGTACTGTAAATGTATATATGAATGAACCTCGATGAGCTGAAACCATCGTAATTGATCGTAATATGAATGAAGTTGTCTCAATATCTTGATTGGTTTGCACCACATCTTGGGTTGATGCTGATGCTAATAGGACGGAAGGTGCTGAAGCCGGAGACGCGGAATTGGCTACTGCTGTCGAGGACACAGACACTTGCGCAAAGTGCAAGCGCGGTGCGGGGGACGATCATGGGGGCGGGGATGCGGGGGGAGAGGTCGAAGTTGAAGTTGAAAGCAAAGGCAAAGGCGAAGCGATGGGTGTTGGGCAGAACCAGAGACCGCATAAGGACGATGATTACAGGACTCGTCGCAGAGGCCGACCCAATCGTAGTTAATATCACACACTTTGCAAGACGCGGTCTCACAAACACTCTCGAATCTGCAGACCAAGTGGGGGATTTATTTAGAACCCCTCGGCCCACCCAAGAAAGACGACAATTTAACGCCCCAAATCAAAGAATAATATAAAACAATCAGAAGACCCCAGCGAGGGAGTAAAGCGCTAATCCAGCTCCGCCAAGCTCTGTCGGACAGCCCGCACGCGTTCCTCTACAGTGTCCAACGCCAGCCTGAGCTGCACAACTTCCTCGCGCCACTGGTCAGGTAACTGCATACCCGGCGGCGGAGGCTGCGGCAATGCCTGATTGGCGGCGCCAGGGCTCGACGACGCGGCACCTGGCTGGCGCCCCGCCTCGAGCTCGTGCCAGAGCGCTGTGACGATACCCTGGACCCACTTCTCGCGCTCCTCCGTCGGGCGCGGGCGGGGGTTATCCTTGCGGTGTGCGGCGTCGTCGCGCTTGCCGACGAGAGTGAGCGTCCAGAGGTTGGAGAGCACCAGGACTGCGATGACGGCGTAGAGGATGGTTGAGGTAGAGGGCTGGGAGGAGAGGGATGAAGCTGTGGAGGAAGTAGGGGGAGAGGAAGGAGCGGAGGAGGTGGTAGTGGTGGTACCAGCGGAGGAAGGGGATGAGGACTGGGAGAACTGGGATTCCCACGCGTCGCGTAGCAGCTCGATCGCGCCAGCGGCCGACTGCCGCGCGACGGACAGTGTACCCTCGAGCGTGTCGTACGCCCACTGCAGCCCGCGCTGGTCCTGCTTACGCTCGCGTGCCTTGTGCGCCATCTCGTCGCCTTCGCCTACCGCGCCGCCCGCCATGGCCTGCGTCGCGGACGATGCCGACGGCTCCTGCACGACGTCGGCGACGGCGGCGGGGTCGAGGCCCGCGGGGATAAACTCGGTCTGGTGCTCGTGGATGTAGCTGCGCATCGCGCGCACGAGGTCATTCTGGTACGACTTCTGGCCTTCGATGGCGGACTTTTCGATGATCCCTGAAGCGAGCGGGTGAGCCCAGTAAGGGGGATGGAATTACGGCAGCGAGACGCACCTTTGATGAAACTCCGCCCCGTCCATTCTACCTGGGAGGTCACGACCACTCGTGAGGACGCGCTACTGGCCCACGTGACGCACGTCCGCGTCTTGACGCTAAATACGCTGCCGCTGGGCACGTCCGGCGTGCGCGTCGTCGTTACCATCGTGATGTAGTCGTCAAAGTCGCTGTGAACCGTCTCGTCGTGGATCTCGCATTTGGTCGACTTAGGTCCAATACTCGAGTTCAAGGGTTTGATGTAGGACATATTGCGTGCGAGACAGTTCTGGTCGCCAGGGGTAGGCGCCCAGTCGGACATCTGGATGTCTGTGCGTGCTCGTTAGTTCTCGTGCATTCGATAAACGAGACGTGGAGGGATCATGTACTTACCCTCGAGTTTCTGGTTCTCGCGCATAAAGTCCTTGAGAAACCCGCTTGCGAACATCAAGTTGTATATCCGCTCTGGCGTGCCGGGTAACACCACATCCATCGCAAGCTCAGAGTAGTGCTTCCCCTCTCTCCCACATGCACACTGTGTCACCTTGTGCACTGGCACGATGACCCCGGGCCCATTTGCTATCGCACCGGGTCCGTTTGGTGTAACGCCAACGCCGAGAGTGTGTGTCGCATCCAAGGCCGAACGGCCCATGCTCTCAGCTTCACTGAAACCGTCCTCGGGGCGTGCGAGGCGCCAAATGTTATAAATCACGTCGTAAGCCGTGTCGCGCGCGAGGAAAGACGCGAACGTGTACTTGGTGGTGCGTGTCGTGATCTGAATGGCATTTGGGATGACAAAAGCCGTCATCTTCTTCTCTAGCGAGACGATATCATAAATGGGGACGATGAGCTACAGTGGGCCGAATGTGAGTAGGGCGACGATCAACCGAGTTTCATGCGACGTACGTCGGTAACCCAACCGAAGATATTGGCATGAAAACAAATGTGATTCTCCGAGATGTATATGCGGCCCTGAACAAGAATCTCGCGCTGCAGAGCGCAACCATAGTCTTGTAAGGTAATAATAATCGATGAGCAAGTGGTACGAGGGTCAGGGCCAGACGCCACGAATGGGACACACCCTCAATTAAATAGTCGCCCTCTGGAATCGTCCTGAAGAGCTCGTGGAAGTCCGCATTGCGCTTGTTGCTCGCGACCGCAAAGCCCGTCACCGGGATGTCGCCGTCGTTCAGCTCTGCCAACAGCGCGTCGTCCTCCGAGTCGTCCTCGACCTCGTCATCGTGGCCCTCCGCGGACGAGACGTAGTCGGACTCGTGCTCCGGGGCGCGTGCCGACAGCGAGCCTTGGCGCGAGTGTGTCCCTGGCAGGTACATGTCGATGGACGACTGCGACGCAGCCGCGTGGTGACCGGACAGCGCGGGCGAGCGCTTGACCGCGGTGCCCTTGCGGCGCGGAGGCGAGGCGGGGGTGGACGAAATGCTCGCGCTGCGGCGAGAGGGATCGGGTGCAGCGGCGGCGGGGGAGGAAGTGGAGGATGGCCGTGTACCGGAATTGGAGTTGGTCACGGACGCGACCAGGGCGGATGCGAGCCCCGTAGACCGCTGCTGCTTTGGGGAGGCGGTGCTCGTCGTCGAACTGCGGCGCCACAAACGCCGCTTGCGCGCGCTGGTGGTCGACGAGATGCTGACGGTGTCCGAGTCGCGGATGCGGCTGGGGGAGAGGAACTGAGATTCAGGCACTGAGGAGCTAGGGTTGCTCGCGCCGACGGTGAACGCGCGGGCCTGCGTGGGTGTGGGCGCGGTAGAGGACGTCGGGGAGGTCTGGTACTCGTTCGTGCCGGTTATAGACTCCGCCGAGGGGGCAACGACAAATCCGGACCCGTTGCTGTTTGAACGCATCTGGGCGAGGGGGTCCTCAGCGTTGTTCGGTTCAGAACTGATGTTGGTCGCAAATTGCGGGCCAGAGGGGGCGGAAGAGGAAGGCGCAGTGGGTTCTATGCGGGAACGGGAACGAGAGGACGAACGGGAGGAGACGACGCTGCGTACGCGGTCACGTAGGCTGCTCGTTGACGACGATGGTGCCAATGGGCGCTCGTTGCCGTCGAAACCGAGCGTTTTATTGGAAGTAGGGGTAGGGGTGGGCATCCCGCTGTCCAATACTGGCGCTGTCGAGCTGTCGAGATTGGATAAGGCAGCGGGTCGATTGCGGTTACCGCGTTCCTTTGGTGCAGAGCTGTTTGCTTGTTCGCTTTGAAGAGAACTAGTGTGACTCTGCGGCGATGGAGGGATCACGGTGACACTTGGGTCTGAGCTGAGGGAAGTACTAGAGGGGCTGTACTGGGGCGGGACTATCCTGAAGGAGGGCTGTGCGCCAGGATTGGATGGCTTGGCGGGCGAGGAAAGAGCGCGAGTACGAGCGGCTTCACTTTTCAGGGATGAAGACGACGTCGGGGACGTTGGACGGCTTAAACTGTCACTCGTCCTCGACTGTGTTTTGACTAATTTCGAGAAAAAACCCGGTGCCATCGTGTCGTTTCGTTTCTAATATCCGTCGACGAACACGTGAAATATCGTCGGTCCAGGGCTGCGGAGGTTAATAAAGTACCTGATGTCTTGTCGAGTGTGGGCCAAGCCAAGCAACTCCTGCGTCGTGTCCTGTAGCGAGTCCCCCCAGTACCGCCTCGTGTCTTGGCGCCTGTTTGTCACCATGGAGCCATCGTCTCTCAAGCGATGGCGATGACGCCAATCCGCCCTCTTCTCCTCTATGCCGCCGGGTCTAATGGCAGAGGGCAACTCGCCACTGCAGACCTGCAAGACTCACACTATTTCACACCCTGCATATTTAACGGCCGTCAACGTGGCACGTTGCCTCCAGGTACATTCTCTGTCAATGCCATCAAAGGCGGGGGCAACCACTCCCTTGCACTGCTTTCTCGGCTCAACTCCTCGAATCCTCAAATAGAAGTTTGGGGCTGTGGGGATGGCACAAAAGGCCAACTTGGTCCCACATATGTCGACGAAGCAGGTGACAACTGTGCAATTTTTAGACCCATCGCTCTTCCTTTGGAAGATCACGGTCTCTCCGGGTACGAAATATCAGATGTAGCCGCATGCTGGGAGACCAGCTTCTTCGTCCTCACCAAAGATGGCCAGCACGATATCCTCATCTCGATGGGGGGTGACGACTTCGGGGACCTCGGCATTGGAGGTCTAGGCACGGCGAACGGCACAAGAAAGGCACTCCCATTTCACATCCTCGATTTCACTCACATCGTGGGCCCTGTTGCTCACCGTCTCTCTATCACCAGCATCGCCGCTGGTCCCCACCATGTCATCGCCCTCCTATCCGCAGGCAACAAGCAGCACATCGCAGGCTGGGGCACCGCTCGCCACGGCCAGCTCGGACCCCTCCACACTCCTTCAGGACGTGCATTACCGTTTTCCCATTCACCCGTCGCAATAAACCTTCCTATCGATATTCAGCTCGATCCCGTGCGCTACGTGCGCGCTGGTAATCAGCACTCGCTCTTCTTGCATGCATCCGGACGAGTTTCCGCACTTGGTTCCGATGCGAAGGGTCAGTTACGGGGTCTTCACGCCGCCGAAGACGTGCAAGCTATCGGTTGTTCGTGGAACGGAAGTTACCTGCGGACCCGTACGGGACTGCTCTCGGCTGGCGTGAACGCGCACGGACAGCTCGGCAGAGAAGACGCCTCCGAAACCGCTCTGGGGTTTGTGGACCTACCAAATACCTCGCGCGTGGTGGATTTCGTGTGTGGGAGCGAACACGTCCTTTGCTTGCTTGAGTCCGAGGGGCAGGCGGAGGTATGGGGATGGGGATGGAACGAGCATGGTAACCTGGCGACTGGGTCATTGAACGACGTGAGGGCCCCTGTCAGGATCTGGCCTTCATCGCCCGCGCAAGCCGGAGAGGCGGTTGGGGTGTGGGCCGGGTGCGGGACGAGCTGGATTGCGGTGTCTCTTCCAGCGTCTCTTCACAACTCCGGATAGCGAAGACGTGGGACGGCGTGATTGGGGAAGCAGATAGACGCCTAGCGCGTGCGCCTAGGTCATGCATGCAGTACAGTAATTCCTGAACGGAATTGACAATTTAACACAACCGCACATTTCCCGAGCCCGCCGGAGACGTTGCTATTAGATTGCTGACCTCCCCTTCTATGGGATGCCGGCATCGCTAGGGGCAAACCCACGAGGTGTCATATAGACTACCCCAACACATGGTCGCAATCAGAGCAACTGTTCGACAACAGAGGAAAAGAAAAGAAGTAGGTGCGTAACGTCGTGCTACATAGGCGTCCATACCTGAACGCGCAACAGAAAAAAAAGCTCTGGATTCCTGCTCAGAAAATTGTGGGACTCGGTCCAATCACCGTAGTAAGCCAGGTCAGTTCCGCCTGCAGGGTACTGTGATCGCCGTACTACACCCGGAGCCTTTGGTGTCGAAAACACCCCGTCCCATTTGTCAAATGGAACGGCGTGTTTTCGACGTGGTGTCTGTTTGGTCCAACAACGCTTCCCATTTTTTTTTTGCGCGTTGCCTTCGCCAACAGGTTTCAGTAATCGTGGGCCGAGTCCTGAGCACCAGAAATCGTACGACGTGAACTAGGGTGGTTCGTTCGCGTCGACAGTCTCCGCACCATCTTTCGGCGACGTATATATCTGCTGCTGGACAAATGCCTTCTTTCCGCCGAGCGCAAACACGACGCGAACAATTGGAATGGTAAATTAAATACTGTCCTCTTTGTCGAGAAACTTACAGATAAAAGGATCCATCTCCTTAAAGACGTCTGTGTTGGGGGCCATGGCATTCACACGATTCTTGACTTGCGCGATGATGAATCCGATTTTATTAATAATATCGAGGCTCGCTGGTCTTACAGGAACGGGTAGACCATGTCAGAGCCACGTTGGCCGTTGGCATCGAGTGCAGCCGCACCACGGGCCATCAGTATCACTAAATACGGACGGACGCGCAAAAACTCGCCGTTGATACGGCTTTATCGGGTGGTTGAAATGTATCCTGGTCCTTCCAAACATCTTCCCGAAGTTCTGCAGCGAAAAATACGCGCTATGGGCCGACAGTAATGAATGCCATACCAAATTGTGCTGCCTGAAATAAATCGGAGAGTAGGTCCTTCCCGGGAAGGTGGGGCAGATCGGCGCAACGAGGAAATGGTTCCGCCTTTGGTATCTGCCTGACCAATAAGTCCTAAGCAGCGTGAATCCAGGAATTAAATAAAAAGTCGGGTAGGTTGAAGTTATAACAGTCCCTCATGAAGGCCCCATGACGAGAGACGCCGCCTCCGAGTCAGGGAAGTATAGATTTGGACCCGGACTCTAATATCCGCTTCAAAAAGTGGAAGCAATCGACCTGAGTGTTGTCGACCCCCGGCTGACTTCCAAGCGGGTCCATCGGTTCTGCAGACACGCATGTAATTGGCTATTTAAAGTAGCGCCCAAATAGTATGCATAGATGTAAGGTCACACAAATGAAACAAGGATAGGTTGTTCAATATTCACCATTGTCCCTGCGAAGCTACAGGAACTGACCCGAACGTGGACGAGTAAAAATCGCACTGGGGACTAGTGGACATCCGTGTGTGTGGAACTTGAACGCCACAGAACTCCTGCGGTCCACGCAGTACACGGCCCTCGGCATTCCTTTTTTTTGGAGTCCATTATTTGGAAAGTCCTCGGTACTCAGATAGCCAGCGTGATTTGAAAAGCCCCCTCGATGCCATCGGAAAAACTGGTACTAGAGGTCTGTGTAGACTCGATTCAATCTGCAGTCAGGTTCGCCCGTACCGTGATCCTAGCTTGCCAATAGCTCTGATCCATGCTTCTGATGACGATCGCTGTAGCGCCGCGGGTGCAGGTGCGAATAGGCTTGAAGTATGCGGGAACCTCGGTATTGGTGGGGGCACGACGCCCTCACTTGGCCTCGTCCGAGCGATTCAGAGAGCTGAACCGCATATACCAATCATGGTTAGCCCTCACCCCTTCCCCGACATACACTACATTCTGCTTTCCTTCTTTTGATTCTGGAAAAAAGGCTATGGTTCGGCCGCGCGTTGGAGACTTCTTGTATTCCAAAGAAGAGTTAGACGTGATGCTCGAGGACATCGGACTCTTCAAAAGTCTCGGAATCGCAGGTGTCGTGTTTGGGGTCCTCAATCGGGATGGAACGGTGGACGTACCCCGCACTCGGATGTGCGTTTTCGATCTTGCGTTTACTATATTTCGTCTTCATAGGTCATGACAGGCTCGTAGAGGCGGCACTTCCTATGCAAGGTGAGTTGGAATGTTTCTAAAATGGTCTAGCATCCGACCAAGCACTGCGAAGTCTGTTTTCACAGGGCGGTCGACATGACGCGCTCTACCATTGAAGGTCTGCTAACCAAAAAACTCTTTTGTACATTATCGATCACATCCTTGTGTCTCTTTAGCTTTTGACGCGATATGCACTATTCGCGGAATCACACGAGTCCTGACTAGGTGCGCTTCTCCCCCCCCCCCCCCGGTGCAGAATTTTTTTTCTCATCGTGGCGTCATCCCTGACCCTCAGTGGGCAAAGCATATCGGCCCCGTCGGGGCTACACATCCTCCAAGAGTTACTCCAACGATCGCAGACAAGTGGCGGGCCAATTATTCTTCCGGGGGCGGGCATCAATCCAGCTAGCATTCGTAACGTGTTGGACAATCTATTGCCATATGGACTAAGAGAGGTTCATATGAGTGGCGGTCGGTGGACTGAAAGTGAGATGGTCCACCAGCCTGAGGGCATGGGTATGGGGGCGAGCGTTCAAAATGACTGGGGCATCTGGCTGACGGATGGTAACACCGTTCGTGAGGTGAGGGGTATCGCAGATAATTCTGTGAACCCGGTATGATAACACTTGCATTCGTGATCGCTTTGGCCACTAGCCCCGTTGTGTGTACATACAGTAATATATCTATACGGGAGTAGTATTTGGTGTGGTGAGGTTGGCTGTGGACCGCCCGGGCCGAGGATAAGCTCTGTTTGTTGCAGACGATCTGAGCTTGCAATTATTCTCTGCACGAGCTCAGAATGGAGGCAGCCAATGAAGGCTTCAAGATCCCCAGCATAATCCCACAGGATCTCCTCCTTATTCAGGACCTTATAGGTCCCATAACTCCTCCTGCACGACCAACACCGCCAGTGGATGCAGATGACTCTGTCGATAGCTCTGGGGAGAGTACTGACAGCGCGGATGAGGTTGAAGCCAACCTAATTTCGGTGGGCATAAAGTCAGAAAGGTTAGTTTCATATTGTCTCGATTTTCCCTTTATTTAACTAACTCTTTGCTAGGGAAGACGTCTCAGACTCTTCGTCCTCATCCGACTCAGACTCTTCTTCAGACTCAGACTCTGACCGTGTGAGAGAGAATGACGCCTCAAAAAAGACACTTGTGGAACGCAGAGTAGTTGAAGAAGACGATGAGGACGACGAGGAAGGCGGCGCGGTTGCCGCGACGGTCTCGCTCCGCACAAAAAACGAGCTCCCTGAACCTGACATCATGATCCCCCCCGTAGCCCAGGTCGAGCCAGATGAGCAACTTGAAAAAGTCGGCGAAATAATGAACATCGTGAACAACGTCGTGGTCGTGAAGGGCGAAGCGTCGTCGACACACCGCGCATCGGAGCATGCGCTCGACTCGGAGACTTTGCTCGTGTACGAGGATCGGAAAGTTTTGGGCTACGTGAGCGCCGCACACCCTCTACTCTTGCTGACTCCCCGACCTTTCGCACAGATACACGAGACGTTCGGGCCCGACATACCAGCCCATGTATCAAGTCAAGTTTAACAGCGCACATCCCCTAGACTTGAACGAGGCGCGTGTGTCGCGACCTGTGTTTCACGTCCCAGCGCGGAGCAAGTACGTTTTTGTCGCAGAACTCACGAGGCTACGTGGCAGCGACGCCAGCAATGTCCACGATGAGGAACCTGCGGAATACGAGCTCGAATTTTCGGACGACGAGGCAGAGGCTGCACACAAAGCAAGGCTCCGGGAACGGTTCGTCTCTTACACCCTTCCCTATCTGGGTTTGACGCCCCGTGTTTTACAGACGACATGCGTCACGCGAACCCAGCGTCCCCGCGTCGCCCGCACATATGCGCGACCAGGACTTGGATTCTTCCTACGGATGGAACCCATATGCAGAGCACGGCGCATACGACATGGACTTGAATTATGGCGCGAGTCCATCGTCGCGCCCAGCACCCCAACCATACGACGATCCGTACTCGGATGCTTATAACCAGCCAGGAGCAAGCACAAGCGTGGCGACATCTGTGCATGCGCTACCTCCACGTCCCGTGCATGGGCCCGGGGAATACGCAATCAGGGGCAATCGGGGGCACGGGAGAGGGCGCGATGATCGCCGGCCGCATCATCACCATGAGCGTGGACGCGGCCGTGGCCGCGGTCGTGGTCGTGGAAGGGGGAGCCGTGGCGCCGCGCGCGGGCAAGCAGGGCATCCTCCCCATAGGGCAGAGGAGCATGGCGCGCACGGACCCCGACCGCTCTCACCCCCCTCGACGATCATCGCACAGGCAGTGGGACAATACCCAGTGCCCAATGTTTCAACCACCTCCGAATATCCTGGCGGTGGGGGGCCATCGGACCATACGCCATACTCCCCACAATTGCAACAATTTGGCTTTTCACAACCGTATACGTCGCTTCCGCAGCCGTTCGTGTCTCCACAACATCCGGTGCAGCCACATATCAACCCACGATTCGCGGAACAGTTTGGTTTAAGTTTAGACATGATGCAGCAGCAGCCACAGCCATATTTTGCATACAGCCAGTACACCCCACCCGTATATGACAATGGGGTTGAGGGTGGCTGGGATGGACAATGGAGCCGAGGCTATGGTACCGGGAGTGGTGGAGAGCATCACGATGAACAAGGGCAGAACAGTCAGGGTACTTGATCTCGTACTTTACGCCACATTGCGAGTTGTGCCGAGTGTTCGCAAAAAAAAATAAAACAATGAACATGAAAATGAAGTGAGAATACTAGTACAGCATTACCGAGGCGGGGGGTCCTCGCCGTCGTTCACAACCGAGCCGCACAGCGAGTACCATAACGGGGCAGGCGGAACCAGAGACAGCGGCGACGACGCCGAGCCCAACCGTCCCCCGCTTTTCCATCGCAACTCACCCAACAACTCCTGCCCTCGCTGAATGCCCCGACGCGCATCAGCATCCACCACGCTGCCAGCAAGCGTGGCAGTGGCGATATCGGCAACAGCAAACGCAAACTCAACATCAGCAGCAGCAGCAGCCGGCCCATCCGACTCGTCCCCATTGCCTTCCTCCCAACCTGGCTCCTCCTCGGCCTCCACATCAAACGCTGGCGGGGCTACTCGCCCGCGGCGCATCATGCCCTCGCGTTCGCGCAGAGGCGGCCCGGGAGTCGGCATCAGCGATGTCGACACGCAGATCCTCGAGACGCTCCGTCGACGCCGTGCGTTCTCTCCCCTCTCCCCTCTTCTGGCGTGCGTGCGCATAGACATCTCGCTCACGCGCGTATTTTCTCTCCTTTTTTTTTTTTTACTTCTTTTTCATTTCTTCTCCTCCCTCCTTCCCCACTTTTTTTAGGCGAAAATGACCCGTTAATACCGGCGCACACGCAATTACTGCTCACGACCAACTCGACGCGCGTACGTGCGTTCGGTGGCGAGGGCGACGCGAGCGCAGAGGGCTCACAGCTCAACACGTCGGCATACGAACGATACTTTGACAAGCCCGATGTGATTCGCGCGTACCGCGAACAACAGCTCATCCAGACCCCCGAATACACGCTTTTATCAGAGCACGAGGCTGTGGGGGGACGCTTTCGACCTCGAGGACAGGATGACGTGCGTGTTCGATCGACCCCCCTCAATTGAATTTTTTTTTTCCTACTTCTTCTTTCTGTCTAGTATAATCTAACATGCTGCGACCACAGGAAGGCATCGACACCTCCGATGCGGCGTACGAAAAGCGGCATCGCAAGTACGAGACGTTCGAGAAGCGACAGCGCCTGCGCGAAAAGGAGAAGCTCAAGCACGAACAGTACAAGCTCAAAGAACGTATCGAGCAGCTGCGCGCGCTCGAACCCTCCGCGTTTCTTCACGTCGCAGACTCGTTCTTCGCGAGCTCATTGTGTCCCCCACCGCACGAGGCCGGGCCCGAGCACGACACGCGGGCGAACGCGAACGCGGTGCCCGCGCAGTTGCACTGCGATGGCGAGTGGCGCAAGCGCCAGATCCTGGACGTCGCGAGCACCCTCGAGGCCCGCTACCGCACTCTGCTCGACACTGCGCCGGCACGCGCTCCTGAACTACTAACGCCAACGCCAGCTCCAGCAACGCCAGCCCCAGTACCTCCACCAAAGACTGCTACGCCACCTGTCTCTATACCGAACCACGTCCCTGTCCCCCGCCCCGACTAGTCCCGTCATCCCACGCCCGCAGCGTGTCCTCCTACCACCTGAACCAACGGAAATAATCGAGCTTGACAGTGACGGCGAGGAGCAATCGCCAGATCCTGTCAAGGTCGAGCCGGCCGCACGCCTTGACTCAAACGAGACCATCAAGTTGCGTATCAAGTTCCCGACACGCCCACCCCTTCCACCCGCCCTACCATCCCCAAAACCGACACCGGTGTTAGCACCAGAGGCAATGGGCGGCGCTACCTTGGGGTTGTCCCCGTCGCCCACGCGCCCGCGCCCAAAACCGATATTCAAGAACCCAGCAGCGCCAGGCCCGTACGCGCGCGTCCCGTTCGCGCGACGCTTGTCGCTGCAGGACGCAGTGCCATGCACAAGCTCGTCCGTACCCGTGTCTGCGCCTACTACGCCAACACCCTCTGCGCCGTGTACCGTCGCCCTCGAAACGACGGGTACCGGGATGGCAGTGGCGGGTACCACCCCCGCCTCGCCTCTGCCTCCGCCTACGGGTCCAGCGCCGACATCAGCGACGCACCTGACACTCAGGCGCCGCCCCGCTAGGGCTGCCGCGGCACATCTCAAACCAGTGGGCCCCATTTCCGCGACAATGACAGCCACCATTTCCGCCCCAGCAGCACCACCCCCGTCTGCGCCACCACCCGCTCACGCGCACGGCCCCAGACGCCCGCGCAAGCGGCGGCGTGTTGAACTTTCTGAGGATATGCCGTCCCCCATGTCCGACAGCTACGACAACAATGTGGGCGCCGAGGAGCCGAGATGTGTAGTAGCAGAAGAGGAGGAAGAGGAGGAGGAAGAGGAAGAACAAGAAGAGGAGGAGGAGGAGGAGAGTGATGTCCCGGGTGGCGGGCGAAGGCGCAGCGGCGCGCGGGAACAGCGGCATGAGCGCTGGCGTGAATGCGCATTATACCGTGAGGCGCAGCGGCATGCGGGCGCACCGAGCGCGCGCAAGACCCACCGCCACCTCGGCATCTTCGGGCTCCGCGGGTTCCCCGCCGAGATCGAGCACACACACGACTTTGTGCCGCCTGCGTGGGCGTTACCCCGCGGCGACCAGCGTCTCACTCAGGGCGGTGCTGCCGATGCGACCAGCGTAGTCCCAGTTGTCGTTCGCATGGATGTTGGAGCGGGTGAGGATGTAGGGGCGGTTGGAGCGGGGGATACGGGCAAGGAGGCTGGTGAGGTGCATCAGAATGCGGTGGTGATGGAGGTGACTGTGACCGAGGACGAGGAGACGGCGTTAGAGGTGGGACCTGGCAAGTCGGACCCTGTGATGTCCGTAGAGACTCCGAACACGGTCGATAGCCAGGAGACGGAAGACTTGATGCTACCTTTTTAATCATATCTTCTCTCTCCCCCCCCCTTTTTTTTTTTGGTTTCTTCTACCCTTTCTTTGTCCACTCTGACAGACCTATAACTAAATGGTACATTATTTGCCATTTGAGCGACGCAAATCAATGACCGGAGATTATATAGGATCGATGAGTTATGATACGACCGGAACAAGTGTATCTAATCCCCAGCACGGAGAGTTTTTGCTCGAACAACGCAACTCACGCGCTTACCTGGCGATGGGGCTGCGCTAGCCCGCCGATGATATGTAGTGCGATGCGGCGCTGGGCGAGGGAGACATCACGCTGTGCTGCGAGGGCGTGGCGCGCGGTGCGGAGCGCTGGGGGACGCGACGCACTCTTGCGCACGCCAACGCGGCGCGAGAGGAAGCGGGAGTAGTCGCCAGCGCTGCGCTCAAGCACGTTACGCACGCGCGCAGTTGTAGACGCATATGCGGGGAGCGGGGTCCCCGCGACGGGGGTATCACGTGTACGGAAGAGAGCGTTCAGGTTGGTGCTGGAGAGCGCTGTGAGCCGTGCGGCGCGGTCCGCGGCGGTGATGTTGATCGATGCGGGAGCGTCTTTGGCTGTGTTGGAAGGAGCCGACGTGGATGTGGGCTTTGATTGCGCGTGGATGTTGAGATGGGACGCGGGAGACCTGGTCATGGACGCAACTCTGGGCCTGGTATCGACAGAGGTCGGGCGCCGCGTTTGGCCTGCGCTGGGAGAGTTTTGTGGGTCGCGAGTGCGAGGCGCGTGTGGCCTCGCGCCTTGTTCCTGCTGCCTTCCTTGCATCTGTGTGTGCTGCCTTGGCTTTGACTGCTGTCGCCTTTCCTGGGCCTCCGGGCGAGCTGTTGTATCTTGTTTTGTCATCTTTTCATGGTGCATTCTGAGGCGGTTCGAAAAGCTGAAAGAGACAAGGCCATCACCCCAACCCGACATTGCATGCCTGCCGGCTCCCCGATGGCGCTCTTGCTGGTTTGTACGGGGTGTATTGGAAGACTTGTGATCAGAGCCATCTGCCCGTGCTAAAAGGTTTGAGTTAAAGTAAACGAAGGGAGGTACTCAAGACAGTACGAACAGGGTTGGTTTGTTCTACTGCGAGAATCCTGTGATTGAGTAGGAACCGCAACATTTTCTGCATAAAGTTGAGAACCCTGGCGGGTGAGTGAAGCAAATATGTGCGTACGAATGCTTATTCCTCCAAAGCTGCTCGCCGACGGTCTCCGTAAACGGGGAGGTACTGAGGTCCCCGATGCTGCGACGGCATCCCCGGATACCGCGCTAGCTGAGTAGTAGCGCAGTGAGCACCGGGAGAGCAGCTGTCGCTGAGCGTGGTGAAGTTGCATTGACAAAGAAAAGGCAACTCCGAGTTGAGAGTTCGCTGTGCTGGTGAGAGACCACCGGCCCGCTCGGACTGACTGCAAGATCTCCCTTCATCGAGCACTCTGTCTTTAAATCTAGCAAATATTATATTTGATTGTCCGACAACAAAGAAAGGGAGACGAAGCTATGAAGGGTCCAGTAGGGCATGACACGTTGACGCGGTGACGGACAGCATTCAAGTGGAGTGGCTACTGGCTACCTCCTGATTGCGCCCTACCATGACTCGTACGATCCCCCCTACGACCGAAGAACCATCTGCGAGCGAGTCTTTGAACTCTGCAGCGGGCGAGAAGCGTTTGACGCTTATCGATGGTATGTCCACGACATACAATCAACAGCACATTCATGGTATCCATCCGCTCGTCCTCCTTTCTTTCTGAACAGGGATTGCCCTCATTGCCGGTCTCCAAGTGCGTACCATCCTCGCATCGTGTCAACTAATTTTAGTTTTGTTGATGATCTTTCCAAACGAAGATAGGTTCTGGGATTTTGTCAGTATGGGCTGCATACGACACTACCTTCCACTGACCCGGATCCCCCGCTGCACAGCTCTTCTCCTGGGGCGATAGTTGCGTATACTCAGAGCGCGACGGCCAGTCTCGTGATATGGGTGGTGGCCGCACTCCTCGCATGGACAGGTGCGAGTTCTTTCGCCGAGCTCGGTGCAATGCTCCCGCGGAACGGCGGCGCGCAGGCATACCTTGCTTACACGTATGGCCCACTCGTATCCTACCTCTTCACGTGGACCGCGATCTTGCTTCTCAGTCCCGGTGAGTTTCCGCCGTTGCAGTTCTGTTATTTCTTGTTGTTGAACGTGGAATGACAGGAACGAAGGCGGTGAACAGCCTCGTGTTTGCCGAGTATCTCAACAGGGTCCTGTGGAACGCGACGCGTGGTGACGACGCACCAGCAGAGATCATTCCCAATTGGGTGATCAATGCGACTGCAGTGGCTGCTGTCGGCTTCGTCGTCATCTTGGTCGTTGGCACCCGTAGCCTTGGACCCCGTGCGGCGGTATTTTTGACGAGCATGAAGGTATATGTTAAGCACATAGCACACATCCGTCCCCTCTAACCGCATTCCTCGTTTTGTCAAGGTCCTTGCGTTAGTACGTCCGCGACGATATGTTACCTTGACTGCTTGCTCAAGTGCTACCCTCGAAAGCTTTCCGTTATTGTGCTGGGGTTAATCCACCGCTTCCTTGGTCGCGGCGTAGCGAGTCCGTATCCAAATCCCGCCGTCGAATCCCCGCCTACAGCAGCCTCGTATGCGCACGCTCTGTACGCTGGCCTTTGGGCGTTTGATGGGTTCAACCAAGCCAATTATGTCGCTGGAGAGATGCGGCATCCAGTACGCGACATCCCACGCGCAATTCACTTATCCATGGGGCTCGTAGCTGTCCGTTTCAATCTCCTACCCTCCTGACGCTACCTGAATCGACTAACGCGAACGCAGGTCTTGTTCTTCTTCGCAAACGTCGCATACTTCTCTGTCCTCGATCCGGTAATTCACGTATGATATCGATGCACAGTCGCGGTTTAGAGATTTTTTTTTGCAGGCTTCGATCGCGCGAAGCAATACCGTCGCGCTTGATTTCGGCTGGGCGCTTTTCGGTCGCGCGGGTGGCATGCTCTTTGCCCTCGTTGTCGCGATCTCATGCCTCGGTGTCCTCACAGGTGCGCATATAACTATAAACTTTAGTATCGCCATCCGTACTTCCCGACCGCATCACTGCCGCTTTGGAAACTCCTTCGTTCTGATGCACCTTCAGGATCTCTCTTCACCTCTGCTCGTGTCGTCTACGCCGCTGCCCGCACTGGCCAACTCCCTGGGGCTCTCGGGGTACTCGACACGGACCGCGGCACGCCAATACGTGCGGTACTTCTGCAAGCTGCCATCACCATTGCGCTCATCCTTCTTGGCGGTGGCTTTCGTGCACTCGTCAGGATCGCCGTAGTTGCCCTGTGGGTATTCTACTTCTTAACGGTACGTCGCACGGTCTCACAAGCTGTGTCCTGCAAAGTATTGAATATCGCGTGTAGGTTTTGGCTGTTGTGATCCTCCGAGTGAGAGAGCCAAACCTACCTCGGTATTTCTTCCGCCCCTTTACTCAAGGTGCTATTTCCTGCCGGCTGACATCGCGATCATAGGCCATATCGGACGTGGATCATCACGCCTCTCATATTCTGCGCTGTATGACTCACTGCACCCGTCAGTGTAAAACATCTTCTTATATCCTTCTTAGGTCACGCTCTTCCTACTCTGTGTACCGGCAGTTGCAGCACCAAAGGAAAACCTTGTTGTTGTCTGTATGTGGATTCATATTGACAACTTCCTGCACTTCTCAGTGCTCACTCGTAAAAAGGTTATGTTGTAGCCGCATTGCCTGCATATTATATGACACAAAAACGACACGCAAGGGCGACATCGGGACAAGAAGGGTCAGAACAGACTTACGGGAGTGTACGCACGAATAGGGCAAGCAATTAAAGGTTATGCCTATCTCTGTTAGATCGCCACTGGCTTATTTACATATTGTGCTGTCATCTAAAGTGCTGTCATAGTGCCTGAAATATGATTGCAATCACTCTTTCAATGTATCATATATGCTCTATAGCTAGATCTATCACTGTAACACTTTAGTGATCTCATGGCGACGTGGTGCGTTCTCATACTCTAGCAGATGGCCGTCCATGCATGAAGCTTGAAGTCCAAGAAAATAAAGGTGAAAAGTGCAAAGTTGGGTCCAGCCTAGCACATGGATAACCCATGCACTGTCCCAACAGTGTGTGCGACTCTGACCATCCGTACAGGGGGTAATCACGCGGTGGAGTTATGATGAATGTCCGAAGGCAGGTACGCGCCGATATCAGACATCTTCGGCTCTGAGTTGACAACGAAGCGGATGTCGCGGGTAATGTTTTGTGCTTGTCCATGCCGCGTATAGAGGGACGCGTTGGTCTGAGAACCAGGACGACTCGTAGCGCAAAATACACACTTGGGCAACCCTAGTCGACTAGATCCCTCAATGCCATTAGTGCGCTTGCGGTTAGGCCGTGCGTGAGTATGCTTGAACATTCTGTCGCTAGTCGCTAGCTTACCACCTCCCAGCCGTGATCACCAGCGCGACTTATTCTCCTTTCGCTTTGGTCAGCTCAGTAGTCCGGTTCCGTCCCATGTAGATGCTGCACGACGCCGATGATGGAGGAACTGTTGCTTAAAATGAACGCTTTTCTCAAGGGCGCTATTGCCGGAGCCTGCTATGAACAAAAGTTACAAAACTGACCAGTAGCACAAGTCCGAAAAAGGTAGTGATGGGCAAATACTTTCCACATTAGCGATCCCCTCACTTTCCATTTCTCAAAATCATGATCTCTCCATCTCTCCATGCGCCACGGAGTATCTATCACATGCGCTGCTGTCCCTTACAAACGGGTCGGAGGAGATAAGCCAACAAGCACCTCGTAAGTTGTGGTACATCTTTTGCTACCGAACATACTCGAATGTCAAGGGGATAAATGCCTAGCAAGTTGCGGTGGGTATACATGAGTACTAGGACCCCAATAATACGGAAGATAGCTTGTGCGGGGGGGAGGGATGTTGTAGAATAAGCGTTAGACTTGCAAGCCTATACACCGGACGGGTTCATTCGCTAAACCGGCGACCTCATTGAGAACTCGGGTTTGAATTTTAAGGCTGAGGCAAGGATACAGAAACCACATAATCTACCAAGAAGGCCCAGTTTTGAGGTCGCTAGATTCATCGAGGAGCCTGAGGGCCCGTGGCCGCCGGCGGTGAGTTAGGCGCTCATCCTACGTCACGGCGGTGAGGTCGTGAGAACGGCCCTCTTATTACATCACGACCATGGGCCGCCTTTTGGGTCGACTCGTTGTCGCCTTTACGACCGCCCTCATATGTTTTATATCTTATACACCTCAATTTTTCATCATTTGGCCCTGGTACGGTCGTGAACTCTCCATTCAACTGCTCAGCCTCCTCATCCCATTCAAGTACGGATTCGTGTCTCCAGGACAGCTACCGTGACGAGGCACTAATGACGCCCTGAACAGCATTCTCGTAGGACTCCTGCTATATAATTACTATCTCTGCATCACTACAGACCCGGGGCGCGTTCCTTATGATTGGGTGGGTGATCTTCATACGAAAGTGATGCTTCTCGCTTACGCACGTACAATCAGGAGCCAGAATTTGATGATACGGAAGGTTATGAAGTCAAAAAGAACACTGGTGGTCCGAGGTTCTGTCGCATGTGCAAACGATACAAGCCATCACGTGCACACCACTGCAAGAGTTGCAAAAGGTACTTGTCTGTCAACTTGCGTTCTTCCGTTCCTCTGATGCTAGACCCCACTGCTTTGCAGATGCGTACTCCGCATGGGTGAGTTGACAAGCTCCCATCACCTTGAGGTTGTCAACTTACAGCGCGGGCTCTGCATTTAGACCACCACTGTCCATGGGTGAACAACTGCGTTGGCTTCTATAACTATAGCCATTTTATCCGCTTCCTCTTTTTTGTCGACCTAGCTTGCACCTATCATGTCACCATGCTCACTCGCCGCGTATTTGACACTCTCGGAAGGCAATACTGGGTTCGGACGCATGAGTCATTCGTTGGTGCCTCGCCCCTGACCTTTCTTACAGGACTCAAATGACACACTAGAACTACTCTTCGTTGTTTTGAACTACGTTACATGCGTACCCGTGTTACTCCTGGTTGGTGGATTCAGGTGCGCCATTTCTCCTGCAATCTTTTGCTCGCATATATGCTAACAGAATAGGTAGCCTGTATCACTATTACTGTATTCTCGGGAATACCACCACGATCGAAGGTTGGGAGAAGGACAAAGTTGCGACTCTCATCCGACGGGGCAAAATCCGTGCGGTGAAGTTCCCATACGTCTGTACTTCTCTTCAAACCTCCTCTAGTTCTGACATTCGCCACACAGAATCTTGGTGCTCGACGGAACGTCGAGTCGATGCTAGGCACTAACCCACTCTTGTGGTGTTGTCCAAACGTTGGTCCGTTAGGCACGGGACTCAAATACCAGCTCGCAGAAGGCGACGGTAAGTGGGTCGAACTCTCTGCGCGTGACCCACACGATCCCATGTCCGACGAACGCTTCTATGTATGAAACTGAGGTGAGCCTGCGCCCCTCCACCCACCGTACACAGAAGGGCGCTCGCTCATGGTGTATCAGCATCTCGCCTTCTACCCTTTGCCCTAGTCTAAGAGTGCGAGCTGACGTAGCGATGCACCCACAGGTATCGAACTCCAGGAGGCCTGGCCTCCGCGCGACCCGACAGAGCATCACAGCGAGTGGACGCAGCCCTCTTCTCCATGGACATACGAAAACAACGGGCCCAATCCTGCACTCGCTCCATCAAATACACAATTACGTTCCCGTAGACCTCTAGGCGCTTCTGCTGTGCCGCCGTATCACCCCGACTACGAGCCCCCAGAGGAGGACGACGACGACGACGACGACGGGGAGCGTTACGCGGAGTACGAGCGTGCGCGATTCAGCAGGGGCGGTGGCACGGCACACGTGCGTCGCGGCTCGGAGGGCTACGAAGTGCGCCCGATCGATCGAGAAGGCTTGCTCGCGGAGTTTATTGCGAGCCGTGGTCAAGAGGAGGGGCATTATCGTCGGTACGTACCCGAACCGCCGAGCGAGCCGGACGATAGCGAGAGCAGTTGGGAGGCGGGAGCTGTCGAGGGCGGTGGTCGCGATGATGTTGTCCGATAACGAGGACGACGAGGACGAGCCGCTTGCGGTGCGAGTGGAGAAGTGGCGGTCGGGCGAGGCGATCGCTTGAGGGTGGATTAATATTTAGTCGGTCTGTGGAGGGTTCGTTCGAACGTTCTGTTTACCCCACATCTCACTATAATGGTGCAATATACCACAGTATCCTCGTCCTGTCCTATCATAGATGTTCCTCGGTCCTGGTTGGTTAATGTCTAGAAATCTAGAGTGCAGTCTGATTGGCGGTGGCTTTATGGAAGTCGCTACTATACCCGTTGCGACGACAGCGCCCAAGCTATTTGTGTAAGCACCCGCTTTATCGTTCCTGCAACTGTATTACGGTAAGTTACAATAACGAATTCATTCAACGTTCGGTTACTTCGGTAATGAAAAGGTCGCTACCCGGGTAGTTCCCCCGCAGCAATCTTACTGTAACTTACTGTAATTCGTTCTTACCTTACCAGGAATCGTCGAAAGCTTGTTACAGTGACACCTACAGGAGGGTTCGTTCTATGATGGCCTCTTCCTTCTCTCATCGCGAGGCACGTACAGTAGCATAATTCTCTGGTTGTACTGTTCCCGCTTTTCCCCTAAAGGGCTCCTCCCTCACGGATTCTGCATCCGCTACAGTAGGTTGCCAGGGAAAAGCCAACAACGAAAGCAGGCAAGTCCGTCCTCGGTCGCGTACCTCTCGGATCCAGGAACTGGCGCTTACAGACAAGTCTTTGTCCCATAGTCGTTCACACCCGAATAGATTCAGTACGAGTACAGTAGACTCGAACCTTCAGCTTCATTCTCTATCCTGCGCTAGCAAGTTTTATTTACTCTGATAATGTAAAATAAGGAATTAGCGAACCAATAAAATTTTACAGGCAAATGTGATGAATATAGATAAGTAATAACTGCAGCACCTCCTCACCCAGACCCCGGATCCTACTACGTGGTCTCATGTAATTTGAAGTGTACGTGCGAGACGAAAAGTTCTTCGAACTTCTGGAATATTTCTTCGCATTCCTGGACGAACACCTTGTGGTCCTCCAGCGTACCCAAACGCATATGTTCCTGCGAAAAAAAAAAAAAAAAACGAAAATCAGCAAAAAAAAGACACTCTGAGGGGTTCCAAAAGGCATTTCCGCCGATCGGTTCCACGAATGGAAATCGAAAAATGATGGTTATACACAGTACCTCGATAGTTCTCCAACCCGCAATGTACGTGCCCCGCGAATCGTCCTCGAGCGCGACGCCCCAGCTGAGCGCAAGGAACCCGGGCACTTGTAACGACTCGACGCGATACGTAACGCGACGTATCTTGTCCTGCGTCGTCTCCGCACCCGCCGTCTGCGCCCGGTACACGTCTACCTCCGTCACTGGCGCCTCGAGGCAGCGCCGCGGGTTCCCGGAGAAACGCACGAAGAGCGCCAGCACCGGCGTCGTAGAGAGTGCCTGCCGTTGTTGTGCGAACGCTGGGTACGATGGGTCCTCCTCGAATGTAGTGGCGTGCGCACGCGTCTGCCATACTGCCCGAAAAAAAGAGGAGGACACATCCATTAGTTAGATACGGTCATTGGATCGCCGGACGCACGCCCCAAAGCAAAAAAAAAAACAATATGCCGTCGGATTGCGTTCCCACGAACGGGTGGAGCGTGTGGCACAGCTTGGCGCGCGTCGCGCGGTGCTTATGGTACGATGGTATGAATATGATGACAAGATGGCACTCACGCAAGAACCAGTAATACTCGTTCGGTCTCTCCTCAGACGCGCCCCAGTACTGCGCTGTCAGGCCTTTATCCCTACAAATTACAAATACGGATGGGTTGTCATCACGTTCGGTGAGTCATTTCGTCAAACGCGGAGACGCGAAGGAAGGGCGCACGCAGCGAGGAGGGAGGGAGACTTACTTCCGGTCATGCGCGACGACGTCCCGAACCGCTTGGAAGAGAGACGGATCCGTTATGCACTGTTCTGTCGCGACGAATCGGACAACTTGGACGGCGAGAGGTTCGGATGCCATAGGTCACAGTGGGTTACGGACAACAAAGAGCAAAGCAACACGGGAGAGGGTTTGAGGAGGAGGGGCCAAGATTTGTTGAAACCGGTGCTAGGGGCTGTTGTATTTGACTGTCGTCGGGAACGGAGGGGCAATGAATGGGGCAAGGTGCCCGAGCTAATAAATCCGCCTGCTTACAGTAATTCTCAAGGACCGCATGGAGCTATAAGATTGGAAATTAGATCCGATCATTTGTATTGCCTGGAACCCCTTATTGTGCTGTGGTGGCTTGCAGTCAAGGGATGCGCCTTGTATGTATTACGTAAAGAACAAGAACATCCGTTAAGCCGTGCAATGTAAGTATACCCTCCACGCGCCCTTTTGGTCACCGTCTCCAGCGCGTACATCACTCAACTCGAGCACCCGTGCACCAGCACCCGGACCCAGCGTAACTTCCCATCGACCGCGTCCGCGACATTCCACCTCTGTCTTGTCCAGGCGAACACGCAACGGAGGGGGTTTCTTAACGCGGCCAACCCTCTCTTCCTTCCGGATCCGCGTCGCGTCGGTCACCTCCCCAGCTCCCCTCTGCTGGTGCCCATTACTGATCCCATTTCCTTCCCCCTCTTCATCTTCCTCCTCTTCGGCGTCCTCTTCCTCTTCCTCCTCTTCCTCTTCCTCTGACCCGTCATTTTCATCGTCAGAGTCAGCAGATCGGAATAGGCGCACATCCGTGACGCGTAGCCCAGACTCTGACGGGGCCAGCCGCAGCGACCAACTGCGCACCCCATCGCGCGCGTCGAGCGCGAGCCGGCGATGCGTCGGAGTGATGGTGAGTGCGACCGAGCGTAATGCCGGGGTCGGTGCCGGTGCCGGTGTCCGCACTGCGGGCTGGGCTGGGGAGCTGGTGGTTTTACGGGCTGGTACAGATGGGTTGGCAGGGCTCGATGCGGGTGTGGAGGATGGTCCAGCGACAGGCGAAGAAGTTGACGCTTGTACCTGCGTGTCTTTTGCGGGTACTTTGAGCACAAGAGGGGGGTTTACCTGAGGCGGAGATGCTGCGGTCGTAGAGGTCGAAGCTTGCGGAGGGGAATGCTGTGCTGGAGGTACCTTCAACTTGATCTTTCCATTGGATTGGCGTGGTGGGTCTTTGGGGGCGTATTGGGGCACCGTGAACGGAGCAGGAAGGTCGGCCATTAGTTTCGCAAAGTATTCCTGTATACCTGATCAGTTGGCGGCTGACTGAGGACATGGATATATGCACCTTGAGTTGACGCGCTGCCTCCCAGAGAGGGGTGTTGTCCTCGTTAAATTGCATTGCGTTGGAAAACACGAGCTCAACATCTTGTGCAAACTGGGCAGCATTTGAGTATTCTTTGCGCTTGAGGTGTTTCTGGAAGGAAGTTTGATTAAAGCTATCGATAAGAAAAGACAAATAAACGCACATAAATCTTCTCAAAGCTCATTGGACGGGATATCGTCTTGTAGTAGATAGCCCAGATCTTCTTGTTGGGCAGTTCCATGAAGTCGTTCGATAGAGTGTTTCCACTACAGACTACATGTTTAGAGGAAATGAAAAGAAAGCCCAAGAAAGATACAACGCACGCATCGTCCTTCTTAGCGACCAGTTTATCCAGTCTAACGGTGAGCAGTCGGGTCATGGCTTTCTTCTTCTTCGGTTCGTCGTCGGTCCCATCCTTCAACCCGGATTCGTGTCCATCCTCTTGTAGGGGATCTTCGTTGTGTCCCTCGGCTTCGTCTTTGGTGTCACCAGTCATGTTGACGTACTCTCTTGAGGTTAGTTTCTGCGAAGGGGATGAGGTGATATCGAAAGAATGTAAAACGAGACGACACACGTGAAGGAATTTGGCATCGTTGAAAATCTGGCTTTCCTTGAGGTTGTATCGCTTCGCGTTACGGAAACACTGTTCTAGATCGCTCTTGACTGCAATCAAAGACGAGTACTCTCCCGTGTCGAGTTGAGACTTGATCTTGTCGAGGGCGATGGGTTTCTTTATGATGGTGTAATAGTCAGGGTACATTCGTTTGTTAGGGAGTCGAAGAAAGTCGGCTGAAAGTGAGCGGCCGCTGGAGGGGCCATGGTTGATGAAAGTGTGAGTGAGAGGGACAAGCTCAGGCGACACGGCGCAAGTCAGTCACGCACTCCTTGTCAACCGCATCCTTCACCGTCTGCCACAGCTTCAATCCTTGCTCCTTCACCTGCTCCAACTTTGCGGGATCCTCTTGTTCTCGCTTCACGTTTCCGTCACCGGTTACGTCCACGTCCATGTCCGCCTCGGGCTTTTTCTCTTCCTGCGGTGCGGCTTCTTTGCGTCGTTTCGCTCGAGGGGCGTCTACATCGACAACACTGGCTAGCTTTCCGAGCTCCCTCTTCGACATATTCGTCAGAGAACAGAGAAAGGTTTGTTTGCTAAAGCTGGGGAAAATATTGGCGAGCACTTCGCGGTGTGCGCCCCGATTCGATTCAATTTGGCGGGGCAAACGGTGTGCTGCTACACGTGACACAGTGACACGATAACCCGCGTCGACGTTGACGTCAACTTGACACTCATACAAAACATTGTACAAAACACGCTACTAGCACAAGTGTACGCTCTGATTTCATGGACACTATCATTCCTCTTTTATTCTTGTCCATAAAAAATCCTTTCAATTAAACCTACATTCGAGTCTATTGTTTCATTACATTCAGTTACCATGGGCTCAGTCACGATTGTCACATCACGTGACGATCAACAATGTGCTACGGCCCGGGGTGCAAGTTAGCTGTGTGCCCCTGGCCTGCTCCAGCCAGTTGATGATGGGAAAACGTTGGTGGGCGGAACAGACCGTTGGGCGAGCGTATTCTTATCTCCAAAGGTTCCGGTCGTGTGGCATTCACAATATCCCACAGCCGGAGACGATACACACCTTGGTGCTTGGATGCCGGGTCGAATCCCATATTTCTCAGCCTCAAAGACCTACCAGAGTCTTCGTCTTTCCGTATCTACTAACATGTGCCTTCGAGTGGAGAAGAATATGCAGCCCCAGCTGTTACTGTAATATGTTGTTACCTTTTTTCGCTTCCTTTGTCCCATTTTTCTGCAGAGGAAACGAGAAGAGTAAAAAAAGTACATCCCGACACCCCGACCTTTCATTTCCGTCAGTTCTGAGTCTTTTGCAGTCTTGCTTATTAACATTTACTGCAATCCTTGTGACCCCCGTATTATATTACAACAAGACCCTCAGCCCCTGTAGTCAATATCTCTCACCATCATGTGGCACGCGCTAATTTCCTAGCCCGTGCCACAAAACGATGAGAGATCACTTTCCCCGTCTACAGAAGGTTTGGGAAATAACTCTGGAGGTGCATTACACCCCCGCGTACCTCCTGGCAACGGCCGGTTTCACGACTTTGAAGTCCAGTCTGAGTTTTTCCCACGACTGATTCCAGTGACCATGACCAACCAAGAACTCGACGATGGGACTGACTACTATACACTCCTCGGCATCACACCCTCTGCCTCTCCAGACACAATCAAAGCCGCATATCACCGTGCATTACGCCGTCTACATCCAGACAAGCAGCGACAGTGTGCCGATGATCCATCACCATCAGTAAATATTGGGTTACTCCAAGATGCATTTTTGACCCTCTCAACAACGACGCAACGCGCCGCATATGACGCACGGTGTGAGCTCAGTCGCAAGGCCCCACGTCCTGCGCAAGTGGTCTCGCTAGAAGACTTTGATCTCTCGGACTCAGAAGGACCCGGTGGCGTGATTTCAATCTGGAGCCTCGCATGCCGTTGCGGCGGGATGTACAAGGTCACCGAGGATGATCTCGAACGCGGGCGGCATCTTGTCGGATGTGAGAACTGTTCGGAGGTCGTCTGGGTAGGATACGAAATGGTCGAAGAAGTCAGTGGCGAAGGAACAGGTTGACATTGGTATCGATATTGGTAGGTGGGATCTCAAAGTCGTGGCGTGATCACTGAGACTCACTTCAATCCGGATCAGCTCAGAAATACTGGCTTCTTCAATGTCGGAAGAGTCGGAATTTGGCAGGGCAGGCCGGGGGAGTGAAGAACGGTTTTCTGAGAGGTTGCCGGCCAGTGATACGATGGGGTCACTCCCTGCGACCTCCTTTCACCTCCACCCTTTTACGGGATCTGGACAACTTCCAATCAAACCCGCGACCTCTCTTAACTAATTGACGGGCTCGTTGACTTCGTCCGGAGGCATTTCCGCGTCTGTCGCCTATGGGTCTTCCGTATCGTATCTTGGAAATGATGGTCTTCACGTCGACTTGTTGTTCCCTTGGCGTGAGACAACGACACAGGCCTTGACTACAGTCGTTCCCCTCCCGACCTTATTGACGTCTATAAGGAAGACGGAGTCAAACACTGGGAACTCAACTCATGTGAATGTTACGAGGCGTACACGCGGTAACACGCTCCTAAGCTCATGGCTACCATTCGCGGACACCACCCACAGTATCTCAGACCAGAAAGGATCACGCAAGATGAAACGGCAACTATAAAAGACTCATCGTCGATGACGACAAGTCCGCTAATATCCTGGTGTACGACAAAGGTCGCGCGTTACGTCAAACTCTACAATACCCTTTCGGACGATTATTCAACCTGTTACAACTCATCCAATGACAACGACAGTGCCACACTACCCAGCCGCACCTCGTTCTATCCTCGAAACGATCTCTCCTCCAACGCCTCTCACTGATCTAGCTGCCGACGGCGTCGAACCAGCACACTCCCCCAGATGTGTTGTCAGGACGCCATCTCGCAAGATCGCTGACGTGGGGGTCCAAACCGAATTGACCCCAGATGGATTCGAGCGTGTCACACCTGCTCTCCTTGAAAAATATCCGGAGATAACCGAACACGACAACGCACCCAGTGGACGAATCGCACAATACGTCAAAGTAGTCGACTGCGCCATTCCCTTCTTACTGGTCAAGTATAGTAATTACGACGACCAACTACCGCGACGCATCGACTTGTACGCTCGGCCTGTGCCAGGAACCCCATCAGAACTCGACGATATCATCATGGAAGCGTCCGAACGGCACGATCTACCCCAACAGCGAATAAACGGCTTAGACGACTTGCAAATCCGAGCGGATTTCGAAAGGTATCAACAATCTAGGCTCAAAGAACAATACTGCCGTCGACGCCAGCAGGAGTACCTTCGACTGGCGCAAGAACGACGACAAGCGGCGGACTGGACTCGAGAACGTATGAGAAGACGCATTGCACGGATGTCGGCGTCGGAAATGCCTCGACTTGTAGTAACACAACAACATGGCCGACGAAGACTGTCCCGCAATACGCTGACAGGACCATACAGCCCATCACGATTCGAGGTGGACACCACGTCCTCGACGAGATCTACACGAAACGACACACGCCGGCACCGCCAGCACTGTTTCACCTGCGGAACTTGTCAACGCTCTACTGGGAACCTCCACAAGTTGCATCAAGCCTGGTATGATATTCCCACCAACCACTCCGGTTACAACGATAGTCAAATTGGCTACTACCGGGACGACGAATACGATTACGAGGGTAGTTTCACCGATCGGTTCGACTGATCAGCATTGAGGGCAATAGCCAGCCTACTTGTAGGAGTGGGTAACGTTACACTTCCATCTTCCTACTTCCGCATTTCTGCCCATGCATACCTGTTCATCTCCGTTTTCTCTTACGTCTATTTCTTCATCTGTTCGTTGTTCATTTCCGTCACCTTCCCACGAGCCCTTTTGTAAAGGACTTTCCTTACAGTACCAGCTCTCGGCTCTACTGTATGTACCAATTTTTACTCATTATGTAACTCATACTTCCATCTCCCCAGGCATCCAAGAGAAGGCCCATGGCACCATTTAGTTACGTTCTAGATTCTGCTGTTGTATGAATACTTGAACCAGTATACTACTAGCGAGGTCGAGTAGAAGACGACTCGTCTCTAGTACTAGTAGTGCTGTCCAAGCTTCCAGAAGACTCCATCGAAACCTGTTCATGCGCTCGATGGGCAATCAACCTCGATTAGTATGCAACCCCTTGTCTCCGCTCCCTGTACCCGCGTGGAGGAGGAACGTTTGGTATCTTGAAAAAAGCCGCCGGTGTGCTCGACGGACAATGACGGGTCAGCAGTCCGCCTGGATTGGAGTATCGCCCCTCAATTCATTTTCTCAAAAGAATCGGAAGAACTGCACCCGCCTTGAGCTTGAGACCCCAAGTAGAGTGCAAACACACTCGGCGGTGCTGTCACGTTGTGTTGTTGTACTAGTCCTACAGACATCGCCCGGGCCGTGCACACATAATTACTTCGCTTCAAGCTGCTAACAAACACACTCATTTCTCACTATCCCCGCTCATACGTGACCCTGCTATAGCAGGTATGGGCGGATTCCGAATGGAATAAATATGGATGTGAGTGAATTAGCATGCGCACGAGCGGAGTCTATACAATACGACGAGCCGACACAGTCTCTGAGCGCACTAAGAGCAGAACTGAGGCTCTACACTACTATACCGCAAGCAGTCGTATGCTCTACTTTCGCAGAGCGACGATACGAATCAATGAGGTTGGCGGTACTACTAATACGTCCGGGGCGTATGGGCCCGAGCATCCGAATAGTAGGGAAATAACGAACCAAAACGACAAATGCGAGGACTTGCGCGGGTTTGCATAACGTCTGCATGAATACAAAATATCATATGTTGGGTAACGAGAACGGATCACTGAGATAGATAGCTTACTCCAACGCCTACAACATATGCGACTTAGTAAACATATAGTAAACTATGCAGCACCTATGCGGGTGCTAAGGCAGGGCAACCTCACGAGTCCGCATCATGTCCACATATATGCACAATTATCAGTACCCACCAAGTGACATTAGTCGCTCTCACATTGTAACCCTGGTCTACAATACCTTCCAACTGTGACACGCTGACATGGCACGAGAGTGACCATCATGCCCTTCACTTCCTTTGGGCGAGAGAAAAAATACTAGACATATGTTTAAGCGACCCGCATTACATCGCATACGAGGGTGTCAGAAGAAATGAACGTGGTGGTAACGAACGAGTGGTGGTGCAGCTACGCAAGAGACGCGAATCCGACACGATTGTTGCCGAGATCGAACGCCGTGTATACATTTTGCAGGAATACGTCACCGACGATCCAGAATCCTGCCGGCCATGAGACAGCTCTATGCTGAAGAACGAAGAAGAGTGCTCACCAAGACCGTCTACCGCGCCAATACCACCAACACAAGTGTCCGAGCCTGAAGATTCGGGACCAAGGTTGAAAGTCGAGGCACTAATCTCGAATGCTTTTCCGGAGAATGTAATGGAGCCATGAGCGTTGGAGTTGCAAGGAACTTGCCAGACGTCAATCAGTCGATCTATCAGCAAGACAAATCCATCCGAGTCGTGAATATACTTGTCCAGGTCCCGGAGCCGACGTCTTTGGAGCCAGGGATTTGAGCATAGATGGCCCGTACACTCTGAGAGTCGCCAACAACTTGGGTGGTACCAGTGTCAATGATGGCATCACTGCCAACAACAACAGTCCTTCCATTGACAGAAATACCGTCGAATGAACCTTGCCAGTACCCCTCCAATATATTATCGTTAACACTGAACGGAAGGCATTGTCATATATCTCTCCCTACCTGTGTGGTGACAAGCATGTAAGTGAAATTGCCGGTGTAGTGGTTATGATTCGTCCCGCCAATGTAGAGCTCAGAACCTGACTCGGCCAAGTAGAAACTGAACACTGGAGTATAGACCTGGCGTTGCGATACAAGGGTTTGGAACACGGGACTGGCCCCATAACACGACAGGGACTCGTATCCCATGCTGAGAATGCCGTCCGCAGGGAATTCATTGGCCTGGAACCCGCTGGAATAGGTCGTGGCCACACCAAGTCTCTGCCGAGTAGCATGGTAGAGATCCGTCAATAACCAGAGAATGTATTCTGTGCGATAAGTTGACCTTGTAACCAGCAAGGGTAACGGTATCACTGTATTGCTCAGCACTGACGGCTTTGCTGTCACCGTACCGATGTTCGAATTGTCTTCCCAACATCACTCGAAGTAGAGCTCGCCGAGGGGTCGTACAACGTGTGCCCGGAGCAAGTCGAGTCACAATTTGAGGCAGGAAGGACCAAGTCGCTGCTGCCTGTGTCAAAGTCCACTGTACGTCACTCGGTTAATTTCGGCTACAGTAATCTGCCAGTGTCGAAACGGTGACCCACCGGTGTAGGTCACTGCAGGAGTACCGACAGTGATGGAACCATACCAGAGTTCGGCATTGTTATAGGCGAGTAGTTCAGCATTGCCTCGCTTGATCGAGCGCTTCAGCCGGGACGCGGAGGGATGTGCTACGCCAGTATTCCTCTCAAACGCCTCAAAGCCGCGCAGTAATTTCCTGCAAAGGTCATCATCGCCGTCAGAAAGGTTGCGAGGGTTCTAAAATAAAAAAGTGAAACACTAACGCAACAGTACACTGTATGGCAGCCTGAAGCTTCGTGATGTCAACGACACCATTAGCACTGCGGAATCCCGAACGCTTTGCTATGGGGATGGAGATCCAATTGCGGGGGCTCTCCTCAAACGGAGCCGCTGCAACAAGGAAAGGGAGGGCCGCAAGAACGAGAACGAGGGAGAAATACATCTCTAAAAGAGGTGACTTAACTAGGGACGCAGACTTCAAAGAGGCTGAGACAGCAGATGATGAAGGCTGCATAAGACTCCCATTTTATGCACGCAAAGGCGCACAGGGACTATACCTCCCAGAGTCGCAGGGTACAAATGCTATTAGGCTAGTAGTAGCACGGTGTAAGCCATAGAGAACGCGGCATTCTCCACGTGCTGTTTCTCGGAAAATTAGGCCCGACACCCAGCCTTACCAGATACAGTGGCGTGCTTTAGCGAGTGGATTGGTAAACTCGACGAGTCCGAGAATCTGCGGGTCAAGCATGTAGTCATTAGTTGTTACAATGCCGGCAACCGAGCAGGTCCGAGCTAGTGCGACTTGATTTACCATTTATGGAAAGGCTAGAGCGGAAGAACAAGTGATGTAAACCATACGCAGGCGTCCAGCAAGACGTCCGTAGCCGTGTGTAGTGTACCCTTGTGAGTTTTGAACGTCTTTCCCATGTGTTCGGCGTTCTTGATTTGATGGGCTTGTGTACGCTCGGGCTTGCGCTTCAACACTCTCTTCAAGTCTTGAGTGGGCCCGCGTTCTTGCCTGGCGATTCGTGGGGATGCTCGATTATATAGCAAGTTTTAAGGGTTAAAGGGTTTATATTTTTTGCGAGCGCGTCCTCCCTTTGTGGGTAGGGGGTTACCGTGACGCTTAAGAGGGGAGGGCGCAACAGCGGCCGCAACATGCATGTAGACTAATGCGAGCACGGTGCACCATTTGCACGAACTTGCACGAATTCCTCTCCCGCTCCCGTGCCCTCATTTGTACGCTAAGGGAGGGTGGCGCGATTGAAGCACACGTAGAAACAAGGGGGGTGAAAACAAAAAGGGTTGCATTGCTGTAAAATGGGAGGGGGAGGAGCGAGGGGGATGATTCGGTGATCAGAGGAGATTCCAAGGCTGTATTGTATCGTCCGTGTGCTTGGTTTCCTTTTTTTTGCACCAAGCTTAGACCAATCGGTTTGACCGCTTGTCCGAGTCCGTGTCGCTTGGGTCTTTGTCCCACACTCGATGTCTTAGCAGAATCTATTGTTTTCTTCCTTTGACCGAAAAAAACTGTTGCACTGCTAGGTTCGTGGACTTCACTTGGCAAGTCCACGTTTGTTGATGGCAACGAGTTATTGATGACAAACATCAACACAATGCAGTTGATTCAGACTGCATGCTATGCTGTTCGACAGATACAATAATAATAACAGGTAAATTAGGTAATATATGACGGCCCTTGGCAAACGGAAGCGAATTTATCGTGCTGTTCTTTTCGACAAGGGCCAAGGCCGATCATGATGCATGATGGGTGATTGATGTCGTTGGATTTCCTGTATTGCCGAGTTGTTACGTTCGGTTCCAAATTCGAAGTTTGTCGGGTTCTTGACTTGTCTTCCAGCTATTTTGAAACCGTAGACGTTTGATGGGTAGGGCATTGGCAGCACCCCCGGTGCAGAGACTGCGGTTGGCTCATACCCAAAATGGCTTTGTTTGGCCCGGCACGGCTGCAGCCGTTGTGTGATTTTTTTAATAAAAACGTCTACTGTTTTCAAAATAGCTCTTGAAATACTGTCAAAGAGAAAAAGAAAAAGAAAACACCTTGGCGACACGTTATCCGCCTGTTCTCGTTCTTTGTCGTTGTTTCACCTCTTCTCGATCACCTCTCGGCGATCCAGCTTAGCATATCTCGCGTGGATGGTGCGCTGCGGCCAAGCCCTCGCCAAGTCATGACATTGTGGTCAGAATGATGACCCCGATGACACCGAACGGTGGACAATCAATGATCACAATTCAACTACAGGCCTACAGCGCATTCAGGACAGCCGTCAGCGTTTGGTGTTGATATCCACAGCTGACTGTTCAATCAAAACTCTCTGCCAAGGCCCAACTACAAGCCAAGACCTGGCGGTATAGCAGGAACAAAGGCCCTCACAACGTTGTCAGGACCCTTTCCATTCATTGTAGAACCCGTTGCGGACGATACCATCTCTGGTCCTTGGCAGTCTAGAAGCTGAGACGAATCATTGTGTTGATGCAGTGTATACTTAGGCGAACACTTGGGTTCGTGCTTGGCATCGCTGCCACAACTGCGAAGTCGAGATTTTGAAATTCGATTGTGTCTCTGCTGTTGTCCGACTTGCTCTTCCTCTTAAACGATGCCTTGATTGGTTAAGCTCCGCCGTAGGCGAGGTAGCCGACCTCCGTTGTCCGGACTCCATCTCCAGTGATACGAAAAGAGTAATCCTCGTTTACTTAAAAATGCCCCCGTCTTGGCAAGAAAGCCTCTTGACTTGTGCCCGCGTTCATCGTAGTTGCACGCTCCACTTCACTTCACTTTCACTTTCACTTCTTTTTCCATTTCATTTCTTCGGTTCGCTGGTCGAAACCGCTGGTCTTTCTTAAAACCCGCTTTTTTCTAGTTTTCATTTTCTTCATCGGTCCGTTGTTCCTCTCGACTCCTTCAAGCCGCCCCGCCGCAGTACCCAATGGCCCCCCCGTACTATTACAAGTCACCTGGCTCCACTGGTCTTGGTGCTCAAGGACCAGAGCCTGTTCCCGCTGATTATGTTCACATGGTTGGGGGTGGGACGAGTGCCCGGTCGTCCCTCACCACCAATGTCACGGAGTTCGGGGAGGAGAAACCAATGGTGAAGCGCCCGGAGCCGACTGGTACCGCTCCGCGGGTGGGCCGGCTCGCGCGACGGATCCATGGATGGTCCTGGCAAGCAGTAGGTTTCCTTGCACAATCGCGGGTTATTGTTCTGCTGCTTATCGCTTCGAAAGTTTCCCATTGGCATGGGTACCGGTGCTGTCTATGTTACCTTATCTGGCCTGAAGCAGCATCCGCGTGTTTTGACAACCGTCGAGACCATTTTCTTCTTCATCAATCTCTCACTTTTCCTCCTCAATTCATCCACGCTCTTTCTCCAAGTATTATGTGCGATTGATTTTGTTCTGTGCTCTGTCTCGGTCTTTGTCTCACTATGGACATGGCGCAGTGTATCCGCAGCAGTCCAGGCGACTAATCAATGATCCAGTCAAAGGTGTCTTTGTTCCTCTCATAGTACGGTCCACCATTGTTCCCCGATGCTGGAGGATTGACATTATACTCAGGTACTTTCATTCGCGACTATCCTAATCGGTACAATTAACTACGGGGTGATACCCGGGCATTTACACCCTGAAGGAATATACGTGCTCTTCTGGTAATCTACTCTACGATAGGACGTCGTGTCTGTTGGCGCTGACGGTTCGCAGGATATACGTTTTCCTAGCAGTCATAGTGTGCTTCCCGATGTTGATGATTTGGTACAACAAGCCTCACGACGTGAACACTTTTACGCCAGCTTGGGCATTTCTTGTTAGTAGTCGATCACATCTCGCATCAGCTTATCTTTCTCACTCTCACTTTCTCAAAGGTCTTCCCGATGGTGAGCATACTTCTCGGCAGACATCTAGTCGGCGCGCTGACACAGGCAACGTAGATGCTCGTTGGCGTTATTGCGTCTAATGTCTTGCGCGTGTTAGACCCTGCTGACTCTCGCGCTATTGGCGTGTTATTTGTTGGTTACTTTTTCCAAGGCGTCGGCTTCTTCATGACCATGTTCTACATCTGCATCTACATCCTTCGGTATGTACTCATTATCGTGCGTTTCTCTTTAACTTGTGCTGATTGAGCGCTGTTGGCGTTGACAGCATTATGACGGTATGTCTGAGAACTTGCTAGATCCCCTGCTGCCGGCCTTATTTATCATCGCCCACAGACGGGCTTCATGGAAGGTCACCAGGCAAATGGAGCTTTCGTTGCTTGTGGTCCTCCGGGATTCACAGCACTGGCTCTGATTAATCTTGGGTCGCAAGCGCGTAAAATGTTACTAGTGATATTTCTACCTCTTGCTGTCCGCATCGCTTTAAAGTTACTTACTCGGGAGAAACCATCATATTCTATTCTAGACTTCCAGAACACAATCTAGTTTCACCTCTCGCCGGTGAGATCTGGTTCTCGACGAGTGTGTTGGCTGGGATCCTCCTCTTTGGTCTCGCCGTGTTCTTCTTTGTATTCGGCGTCCTTCCCTACTGGTTCAAAGTACACAAGCACCTCAGCGAGATCCTCGGATGTTAGTACACTCCCCCCTCTACTCATCATTTACCACATTCCCCTTTACGTGTTGACGATGTTTTCCATTCCGTTACAGGCTGGGCTCTGACGTTCCCGAATGTGGGATGGATCTCAACACTCCGCGTCCTCGGCGATGCATTGAACATTCCCGGTTTCTTCACCCTGCACGCAGTTATGGCCGTCTTGATGTGCATAGTGTGGTTGGTCCTGTTTGTCCTGACTGCCCTCGCCTTCTGGAAGGGCAAGATCTTCCTCGCGGCCGAAACGGACGTTCTTAGGGATGAAGGACGTATCCAGGAGGGGACTGTCTAGATATACTACATCCTGCCGTTCTTCTTCCCTGTTTTCTCCTTTTCACATCCGTTCTTTTCTTTTCCACCTTAGAGTTGACAATAGACCTCCACCCTAGACAAATAGACTGTATATAACTCTCACACACTTCATTCATTAGACACTGGGCTAAATGTCATCGCAATAGTAGAACGTAGAATTATCACTCACGTAGTTGTAAGAAGTCAGTCATAAATTTTGCTTTGCATCACAATGTTCATCAGTGTTTGTCAGATTGTGATAGTGCCAGTGGTCCCCTAGACTGGTGACCGCTCCCTCTTTGGGGTACCGGCTCTGCTAGAAGCTCGATAGAGGGATCGAGAAAGTGGCTTAAAATGAGGATGATCGTCAATCTGGTACTGGTACTTTCAAAGTATGGCGCGACCCAATACTACTAGTGTGCTCTAAGTGCAGGCTCTTTATCGCGCTCACAATATAATGCTATGGCCAAGCTCTCGACTCTCTTCTCGTCCTCTCGTCTTTGCTTTCTATCTCGTTCCCCTCGCTCCGCCCCTCGGCCATCGTCTTGGTCCATTTCACACTCGCATCGGCACTCGCCAACGCGATTGCATTAGACTAGGCGCCAGTGCTCTCGGTCTGCTGGAACAAAGTACACACATTTCCAAGTTGTGAAAATTGGTTTGCCTCTCCATCATCGCTTTATAGGAAGGTACCAAGGTCATAAGGCAAGTGCAACAGGTTGCGCATCATGACGCACCTGTGAAGGTCAGAGCCTTCAAATGGCTCAAAGCGCCATAGGGGCAGCATTCTTGCTACCATGTCTCAGGACGAACTATCAAGATAAATTTTGTTCATTCCCCCCTCGGGCTTGGTGTTTGACCTTGGAGTACGATCTAGTACTGGGACATGCGTTCAGCAAATTCAGTACCAGTTGAACGGGACAGTCGATTGAATTTGCCATTAGAGAAGACCCGTAGGGATTGAAGCGTTCGGAGAGTTCAGGAACAGTATCAGTTGGTGTTGTAGACATCACGAAGGCCAATATCACGGTGACGCATCTAGGGCTCCTCACCGTCCGTATACGGATACGACCGTTAAGATACGGCAAAATTCTACTGCGGGCTGTAACATGAACAAAGCGTGGTAAGTTACGGTACGGGGCGTATGGCACTGCAACCATAAAACGACTGTGTAAACGGTAGACCTGTATAGATTCTCTATTACATGACCCTTCAGATACAGATGAAGTCTTCTTTGGCCTCTTTCTCTAAGTTTCGCACATATTAACGAAAGGCGAGCAATTATCTATTGAGCCTGGGAGTCTCTGCTTAGGGACACTGCCCAAACGACCCGGGTTTGCCTCGCGTTCAGGGAGGTGCGAGGCGACGTAACCGGTCGCGTAAGTCTCCGCGCGACGCGAAACTTCGCACCGATGACCGCCGGGTTCGGGGATACGTCAGTCTTGGATCGCTAAGTGTCGCGTATAGATGCAGTGCACTAGGTAATGCAAAATGTGAGCCGCTCCGGCTCAACGGTGATCGGCGGTGCAAGGGGTCGTGCACGCCTCCGTGCGGTGCGAGACTTTGTACATCTGTCGGGAGTGTGTAGTGTCAGAGTCGCTAAGAGCACACGCAAGTGCGGAATGCTGGAGGGTGCAGGGAACGGGCTGCACTGAGCTCGACTGAGAACTGAAGCCGGGCGACTTTGCCCTTGCTAGAGTGGAGCCCAGGGGGCAACTGTGCGAGGTCGAAAACTACGGACATGCAGTGCGGGAAGCTTGAAAGTCCCGAGTTGCCCAGAAGTGGAATCACAACACGGGAAAGTGCGAGCCGCCGGAGTAGTGCAGAAAAGTAACAAGTAGTGAATAGCGGAAGATGGACGATTTAGCGGATTGGCTGTGCGCTGGTTGCATTAATATCAGCCCGAGTGATGCACTTTGCAGCAAGGTTATATCACGGCCCTCAGATAATACACGTTCAACAACCAACTCCAATAAACGACCTGATTACGAGACTTGCAATGATAGGCTGATGCAATCTTGCAGAACACCAGAGGAGGGATGGGGACTGGCGCATGGCACTTGAAGTGTAATAGCTCTTGCATAAGAGGTAGTGAAAATAGATGTTGTAAAATTGCATAGATACAGGGCGGAAGAACGAAATACTTTTTTTCTCGATTGAGAACGAGGGTTGTACGTTTCCGTGGCAAGGTCCTCCCAGAGCGAGCCAATGAGGGCCCCATTATCAATACCTCGGCAATTACTGGGTAAAATAAAAGTGTTCTGGTTCTATAAACGAAACATTGCTTACTCTGTAAGGCGATGGGGCAGCGTAAAAACTTAGGTCGTAAGCCGTAAATAGACAGTTAATTACGGTTTTCGTGTCTTGCCGTACCGTATTCGGCATTATCCGACCTGTTTTACGATGCGGGCGTACGTCATAACGACCAGTGTCTACGTCAGACAGTTACATCCTTAGACGCGTCGTGTCGATGAGACATTCATCGCGTACGAGGATCTTTAGATCTCACACATGTGCCGAATCTGGAAACCTTTGGTACTTGATTTGGTAGGCTAGCATTCACAGTGCTTTGTTCGAAAAAACCTTGACGGCGACGAGATCACACCTGCAGCCCCCCAAAATTCGGGCTCAGATATACCAGTCGTAGAATCGAGGGTTCTACGTCGCTTGCGACAACTTCATCCCCCATTCTGCGACGGTCACGAGCCACCGCCACAACTGCGAAGTTGAGCATTTTGAAATTCGATTGTATCTCTGCTGCTACTACCAAGGCTGCTACCCGACTGCTCTTCCTCTCCAAGTTCAGCTATGCCTTGAATGGTTACAGTAGGCTCCGCGGTGGGCGGGTTAGCCGACGTCCGTTGTCCGGACTCCAGCTCTGGAGATACGAAAAAAGCATTCCTCGTTTACTTAAAAATGCCCCCCCGTCTTGGCAAGAGAATCTCTTGACTTGTGCCCGTGTTCGTCGTAGTTGCACGCTCCACTTCACTTCCCTTCTCTGTCTATTTCCTTTCTTCGGTTCGCCGATCAAAATTGCTGGACTTTCTTAAAACCCGCTTTTTGTTAGCTTTCATTTTCCTCATCGGTCCGTTGTTCCTCTCCGACTTCTTCAAGCCGCCCCCCCGCCGTACCCAATGGTCCCCCTACACTACTACAAGTCACCTAGCTCCACTGGCCTCGGTCCTCAAGGACAAGGGCTTGCTCTCGCTGATTCTATGCACACGGTTGGGGGCGCGACGAGTACCCGGTCGCTCCTCACCAATGTCACGGAGCTTGGGGAGAAACCGATAATGAACCGCCCGGAGCCGGCTGGCACCGCTCCGCGGGTGGGCCAGCTCGCGCGACGCATCCATGGATGGTCCTGGCAAGCAGTAGGTTTCCTTGCACAGTCGTGGATTATTATTCTGTCGCTTATCGCTTCGACAGTTCCCCATTGGCATGGGTACCGGTGCTGTCTATGTTACCTTGTCTGGCCTGAAGCAGCATCCGCGCATTTCAACGACCATCGAGACCATTTTCTTCTTCATCAATCTCTCTCTCTTCGTCCTCAACTCTTCGACACTCTTTCTCCAAGTATTATGTGCGATTGATTTGTTCTCTACTCTGTCTCGGTCTTTGTCTCACTATGGACATGGCACAGTGTATCCGCAGCAGTCCAGGCGACTAATCAATGATCCAGTCAAAGGTGTCTTTGTTCCTCTCATAGTACGATCCACCATTGTTCCCCGATGCTGGAGGATTGACATTATACTCAGGTACTTTCATTCGCGACTATCCTAATCGGTACAATTAACTACGGGGTGATACCCGGGCATATACACCCCGAAGGAGTATACGTGCTCTTCTGGTAATCTACTTTGCAATCGATCGCCGTACCTGTTGGCGCTGACAGTTCGGCAGGATATACGTTTTCCTAGCGGTCCTTGTGTGCTTCCCGATGTTGATGATCTGGTACAACAAGCCGCACGACGTGAAGACTTTTACACCGGCTTGGGCGTTTCTCGTTAGTAGTTGGTCACATCTCGCATCAGCTCATCTTTCTCACTACCTCACTTTCTCAAAGGTCTTCCCGATGGTGAGTATACTTCTCGGCCGACACCCAGTCGGCGCGCTGACACAGGCAACGTAGATGCTCGTTGGTGTTATTGCGTCTAATGTTTTACGCGTACTAGAGCCTTCCGACTCTCGCGCTATTGGCGTGTTATTTGTGGGCTACTTTTTCCAAGGCATCGGCTTCTTCATGACCATGTTCTACATCTGCATCTACATTCTTCGGTATGATTCGTTCTCGCTCGTTGCTCGTTTACTCGTGCTGACCGAGCACTGCTGGCGTTGGCAGCATTATGACGGTATGTCTGAGAACTTTGTAAATCACCTGCTACCAGCTCATTCGTCATCGCCTACAGACGGGCTTCATGGAAGGTCACCAAGCAAATGGAGCCTTCGTTGCTTGTGGTCCTCCGGGATTCACAGCACTCGCCCTGATTAATCTCGGATCTCATGCACGTAAAATGTTACTAGTGATCTTTCTACTTATTGTTGTCCGCATCGCTTAAAATTATCTACTCGTATTCTATTCTAGACTTCCGGAGCATGATCTCGTTTCACCTCTCGCCGGTGAGATCTGGTTCTCGACGAGTGTGTTGGCTGGGATCCTCCTCTTTGGTCTCGCCGTCTTCTTTTTTGTATTTGGCGTTCTTCCTTACTGGTTCAAAGTACACAAGCACCTCAGCGAGATTCTTGGGTGTCAGTACACTATTTATCATTTACCGCCTCACTTTCCCCTTTACGTGTTGATACGATCTGACGATGTTCACATTTCGTTGCAGGCTGGGCTCTGACGTTTCCGAATGTGGGATGGATCTCAACGCTCCGCGTCCTCGGTGATGCATTGGACATTCCCGGTTTCTTCGTTGTGCACGCAGTTATGGCCATCCTGATGGTCATAGTGTGGTTGATCCTGTTTTCCCTGACTGCCCTCGCCTTCTGGAAGGGCAAGATCTTCCTCGCGGCCGAAATGGACGTTCTTAGGGACGAAGGGCGTATACCGGAGCCGACTGTTTAGATATGCTAGTCATACACTATCCTGCCGTTCTTCCCTGTCTTCTCCTTTTCACCCTATTCTCTTTTTTCCACCTTAGAGTTGACCATAGACTTTCACCCTAGACAAATAGATATATCTCATACGGACAACACTAGACACTGGCCCAAATTTTGTCGCAATAGTAGAACGTAGAACCACTCACGTAGCTGTAAGGTGTCACAGTCATTAAATTATGCTCTGCTTTTGATAGTTCGTCGGTGTTCGTCAGATTGCGATGGTGGTCACCCAGTTTGGGGCTCGTCTGGTGTCCACATCACAAGGGCTATGGCGACATGTGAGTCTCGGGTCGGACACACCTTGAGCCCCATCCAAAAACAGAGGCAGAGGGAAACCCGCGGACGCCTGGTAAGATAAAATAAAAATTCCGCGGACGCCACAACAACGCATTCGAGTTGAAGGATTACGTTGGCATTCAGAAGCGAGGATTTGGGCGAACATGCCTAGCACGACGTGCCAAGGCTGTTAAGCGGTGACCAGACGGATGTTTAGACAGTTGGCGGTAACAGTTGGCCCATTTGTTTGTCCCCTACTTGTACTAGTACGCCGCTACAGCCTGAGTGACCGGACAGCGCTCACCACCACAGGGTGGGTATATAAACCTTTTTTCGAGCGCAAGAACCCTCTCTATCACAAATAAAATATTTCCATGCGGAACAAAAAAAAGGATAAATTTTTCTTTTTTCCGACGCATCCTCGATTATTATGATTATTATTTTATTTATTACTGATTTTTGCCGATCTATTCTTACAGGCAGTTGAGAACGAGTGTCGCTGGGTACTAGAACGTGGCTGGATAGGCTCGCCTAGACGTGCCGAAAGAAAGAGAACCCAATGTAAGTTTTACTTGGTGACCGTTGGAGGGCGGAGGTATTCTGGGATGGTGTCGAGTCTGGGTGTCGCGACGCTGTAGCGAGTAATAGAGTTTGACCCAAGGGGAAGTGTAGATTATTTAGAGAGTGAAAAGAGAACAGGGAACACGCAGACAGGATCGTTTATGCAATACCTAAGTAGACATGTCGGTTTTCCGTAATCGAATAGTAGCTAATCTAACGTTCTGAGCCTATAGAGGACGCAGTCCTTATAACGCTATGGGTCCCCCCCTAGTCAATCCAAGTTACGTTGCAGGTCATCGGTGGCTTTGAAGCGATGCAAACAGTCAGTCACGTGGGCTTCCACATGGTGTGAGATTTCACTGTGGCGCCAACGAGTTTGGAAACATGTTGCTGTTGGGTCGCTAGGGACGCGCACTTGTGCAGTTTGCTAGGGAATGCAAACAAGTGAACTCTGATGGAATCTGAGACGCAAGAAGTTTGCACGCGGCACGTAACTTTGTAGAGGCGCCCCGCCACAATCAGCCTCGGTGCGAGAGAGAGGGAGTTGTCGAGTCGCCGCAAAGGGTTGCCTCTAGATGTAAGTACCCCACAAACAACAAACGCTCAGAACGGCTCGGAGCTAGAGGTAGCTCCTCAGAGGCACAGCGTGTGCGCTTCGCCTGGCGGCGGATGAGCGTCGTATCACTATCCGTACCAGGCCCGGCAGTATGCGATGTGCGAGTTCGCGAAAAAGCACAAGTGCCGGTTTTGGACGAAGCGATAATTTGATTCGGCGTCGATGATCGTGCGAAAACATGCCGTGAGCATGTCCCAGCAGCTGTTGACGAATCGCAGACTTCCCACGCGCCGGTCCGCTTGGGCCACTTTACCGCAACTCAACTTCAAACCCCGACTCCTTTTCTCTTTTAATGGCTTTTCGTATTTTTTCTATTTGTACAGGTAAATACAAAATAAAAGTAAATATGCAATAAAGAGGAAATATTAAATAAGTAAAAATAACGCGTAAACAACGCGTGTCTCGGTGTGGAATGCGAGGAAGGGGGGACACACAATCCACCAATCCCCTCCTCCTCCTCCCTGACCCTCGGAATTGATTTACTCGCCCCGCCAATTGATTTGAGATGCCTACGTTTGAAATCGCCGTTGGACCATCCATTACCGACAACCTCCGCACGTTCTGGACTCCCGGATCTGACAGGCACCTTACCGAGGACCCCGCTACGTCACGCTGGTGCGGGAGCATTACGCACGATCGGAAGCAAGGGAAGATGAACCTTGAATGGGCCAATGAAGAGGAGTTCCTGGCTTGGCTTGCAGCCGAGGAGTCGAACAAGGCTATTGAGCTCATAGTGAGTCATGTCGCGCATTCCGATTCGCCGCTCTGGCTGGCGTGGCGGATCCTAAAATGCTCGCGCGAATGGACAGGTGGCCTGTCGGCATGGAACAAATCTGGCGCCATTGCGTCCAAGGGGCAGGAAAGGAAAATCCCATCAAAGAAGACAGGCTGCCGGTGCCGCTTAACGATCAAACTTTATCGGCACACAGAGACCATTCTCGGGAAGTACAAGAGCGAGCATGACCACCTGCTCGGAGACGACAATCTGCGATTCACGCAGCTTTCAGACAGGACCAAAAAGCTGGTCATGGAGATGGTTCATACAAGGATCGATGCCAAGGCGATCGTGAGTAGTAATTACCTCGTCGCCTAATTTACTAGCTAATTGTATCCGTTATCCGTTAGCTGAAGCGCGTGCGCGAGACTACGAAGCGCACAGATCGCGATCACTATATTACGATGCGTGACATTAATTGCCTCTGCCAGATCGTTGAGGACGAAGAGATCCGCCTTGACAAGAACGACGCGATTTCGATTAAGGTCTGGGCCACCTGGCTCCAGCAAGACGGTGCCGAGGTAATCTTGAAGGACAAGATCGACCCTCCCCCTCCTGGATCTAGACTATCTCTAGATACGTTTGTCATGTGCATTCAAACCGAGTTCCAGAAGTGTCAATTCAGAGAGATTGGCAAAGATTTCATATCTATTGATGCTACCCATAATACTACACAATATACAGGATTGCAGCTATACACTCTGGTGGCCAGAGATCACTGGGGTCATGGTACGCGTTTTTTCAGTACCGCTTATGAAATTCCGAATAATTCCGCCGGACAGGTGTCCCTGTTGCCTGGATGCTGTCGTCTAGCGGCACGGAAGCAACAGTTGAATTTTTTTTAAACTTCGTAAAGACGCGTAGTCCTGACATAGCGCCTGCGATCATCATGAGCGATCGCGACAAGGCACAAATGAATGCGATCAATACCGTTTATCCGGACTCAAAATTGTTACTGTGCTGGTGGCACGTGCTCCGCGCGATCCGGATGCACTTCCGCACGGAAGAATTCCCAGAAGTTTGGGAACGCATCCGCGAATGGGTGAAGACCTCAGATCAATCAAAGTTTGATTTGCTATGGGAGTGGATCCAGACCAATCCCTCGGTCCCACAGAGCCTGGTAGATTATCTCAAGACAAACTGGATGAATATTGTGCCCCTTTGGTCAGGGACACTGAGGCAGCAAAGGACAATATTTCAAGAGGGGGACACAAATATGCTTATCGAATCATAAGTAATCTTATCGCACTAAAGATCAATGAGATCGCTCATCATCTTTCTTATTTAGTTATCATCATGTATTGAAATCACACTGGCTAGATGGGAAAAGAAATCGGCGTGCCGACCACCTGGTTCACACACTTGTGACAGGTATGCTCCCTCAATACGAGAACCGCACACTTCGGCAGGAAAAAGAGTTTGATGGCGCGGATCTAGCCAAGAAGCGACGCAAGGAGATTCTCGCGCGAGCACCGGAAGTAAGCGCTGACTCCATCCAGAGTCTCGGTAGCGAGCGCTTCTATGTGCGATCAGTTTCAGACCTGTCAAAAATGTATTTGGTCGATCTCGGCAGGGACAATTCATCGGACCTGTCAAAAGATTACTTGACCGAATACGGCAAGGACAAGTGTGACTGTCCGGACTGGCCCAGGGTCCAGCTTTGCAAGCACATCGCCGCCATCGCTCATTTCTCTACAGAAAATACTATTCAGGTCTCGCGCGCGACACCAAGTCCGGTCCCTGAGGCCTGTGAGAGCCCACAAGACACACAGAGCGACGCGAACCCACTCTCCGATGCAAGCGCGGCAATTCTGGAGAATATGATTTCCGTCTCCAGGGGGTGCCTAAGCGATGGCCCGCCATCATCTCCAGGGACGGTCCCGGAGTCTTCGGCTAGTGGAGTCCCATCTTACGGCCGTAATTCAGAACTCGCGGGCTTCTCAGAGCCCACTTCCGGATAGGGAAGACCTCCCGCCCAATCAACGCACCTGGACTGAGACCGCCGAGCGAATGGGGGCAAAGCGACGGAAGAGACCGCTTCAGACTAACTCATCGCCCACTGCCCCAGCAACTGAACGAATTGGGAAGCTCAATCGGAAGCAACCCCGGGTGAAGAATACCGATCCATACAGCGGCGGCCTCCGGTCTGGCAAGGATGCTGCCCCGGACGCGCAGACCGCAGCTCAGAACGCCGACGCACGTGCCCGCGCCGCTACGACCGATATCGCAGAGGCGCTTCCCTCCCAGCCCACCAAACGGCGTCGCAAGCGTGCTAACACCCCACCACCTCTGCCGTCTTCCGCGCCTGTGCCAGGGACCTCGGCCCCCCTCGCGTGGTACCCAACTCACGCCGGCTACCCTTTCGGTGGATATTCTCAGGTCCCGTATCACGCGACATACCCTTTATACTGGCCTTATGGCCATTTACCCCCCTCCCAACCTTACTATACAAACTCACAGTAGATACACACTAGAATATCGACTTGTAAAAAATTCGCGTCCTTATTTTGATTAGTCAATCTATTTGATAATGTGCCAAATCACCTGACTTGAACCAAAAGTAATTGCACTCATGTAATCAATTTTATTAGCTACTATTCGACTTTACTTCGGTTGAATAATCAATAAAATTAAGTGTTGAAGTGGAGACTTAATTCGAAGTTGACAGGAAAACGGACCGGCGCGTGGGAAGTCTGCGATTAGAACGCAACTTGTCCCAGCCCCAAACATGTCTTTTTGCATGTTAGGGATGTCCGAGTCGGTCGCGGCAGTCGTAGTAGTGGGACCGTAATTAAACCACTTCAGAGGTGCAGTGACG
>WTXK01000366.1:0-45984 GCA_025769895.1 Lactarius psammicola | reverse complement strand
TGGTATTCATGTAATGCTCAATTCAAAGGACATTGACACAAGTTAGGCAGTCGCACCATCGGAGCGATCCTTCTGTCCAGCAAACGCGACATGCACAAGTCACACAGAGAGTTCCTTCGAGCTATCATGTATTCCGACCGCAAGCCTAGTCAAACTCGGGTACAGACAGAAAGCAAGCAAAGGAAATGCGTGGGTAAAGGGGTTCTACTGAGTGGGGGGCGTAAGTGAGTGATGAGACAAATATGCGTGAATACAATAAACATGCTAGGTGTAGTGGGGTGAGGGTGGGCAAGACGATGTACTTTTGGGTCTAAATAAAATGGGTAAAGATCGTACGAGGTCATAAGGTAACAACGACGGACAACACAGCGAAAGGCACCGAGGAGATGACAGGAGGAACAGTAGACGTAGAAGAGGAATTTAATCCTTCTTCTCTTCCTTCTTCTCCTCCTCTTCCGCAGAGGAAGATGCTGAGCTCTCAGCATTCTTCTTCTCATAGACCTATACATAACGATAGTGTGAGGATGGCATGCGGCAACTAGGTAACAGTTTCTTACCTTCTGGAAGAGGCTGAGAGACGCCTGCTGTGTCTCGTTGATCTTCTCCCGGATGGCATCAGCAGTGACCGCGCCGTCACCAGCCTGTCCCTTGGCAGCGATCTCACGGAGCTCAGTGAGATGCTTGGTGACCTTATCCTTCTCTGAGGCATCAAGTTGGTCCTTGAACTCATTCATAGCTGTGAACCCCATAAATATTATGGCTAAACATGAACGCAGGGCTCATACCTTTTTCAGTGTCAGCACAAACTGACTCGGCCTTGTTCGATTCCTCAATGATATCACGGCGCGCTTTATCCTGCTCAGCATACTGCTCGGCATCAGACACCATCCGTTCGATGTCTTTGTCGCTGAGGCCCGAGGACGAGGCAATGGTCATTGACTGGTCCTTGTTCGTAGCCTTATCCTTTGCAGCCACGTTGACAATGCCGTCTATTCACACATGAGCAAAAACCTGAGACGATACCAGAAATAATACACACCCGCATCGATGTCGAACGTGATCTCAATCTGAGGAACACCCTTCGGGGCAGGTGGGATACCAACAAGGTTGAAATTTCCGAGGAGCTTGTTGTCACGGACAAGCTCACGCTCGCCCTGATAGATCTTCACCTCGATGGCGGTCTGACCATCCGCGGCAGTTGAAAAGACTTGCGATTTCTTGGTCGGAATAGTGGTGTTTCGCGAAATGAGCTTGGTCATGATCCCACCAAGCGTCTCGATGCCTGTGAACACATTAACACACTGTCTACACTGGATAGACCAATAAACGTACCGAGAGATAGAGGGGTGACGTCGAGGAGAAGAATGTCCGTGACGTTGCCAGCAAGGACGCCACCCTGGATGGAGGCACCAATAGCCACCGCCTCATCGGGGTTGACACCCTTGGAGGGCTCACGACCGAAAGTGGATTTGACCGTCTCAACAACCCGCGGCATGCGTGTCATGCCACCAACTAGGATTACCTCATTGATCTCAGATGCCTTTACGCCGGCATCATTGAGCGCTTTCTTGCAAGGGTCGATAGTGCGTTGAATGAGGGGAGCAGTAAGTGCCTCAAACTGGGAGCGCATGAGTTTCTCATTGATGTGCTGAGGGCCACTGGGACCCGACGAGATGAAGGGCAGGTTAATCTCCGTCTGGGAGGTCGACGAAAGCTCGATTTTGGCCTTCTCCGCGGCTTCACGAATACGTTGAATAGCCATTTGATCCTTGCTAAGGTCGATACCTGTCTGTTTCTTGAACGAGTTGATAATGTGTTCAACGAGTATAATGTCAAAGTCTTCGCCACCAAGATGAGTATCGCCGTTGGTCGACTTAACCTCGAACACGCCCTTTTGCATCTCCAGGATGGAAATATCGAAGGTACCACCACCAAGATCGTAGACAGCAATGACAGAGTTGTCAGCGCGGTCAAGTCCGTATGCAAGAGCGGCGGCAGTAGGCTCATTGATTACGCGAAGGACTTCAAGCCCCGCAATTTGGCCGGCATCCTTGGTTGCTTGACGCTGAGCATCATTGAAGTAGGCAGGGACGGTGATGACGGCGTGGCTATGGGTTGAGTTTAGCATACAGTAGCGGAAAGCGGAGTTAGATTGAAATATGCTTACTTGACCTTCTTGTTTAGGTATTGCTCTGCCGTCTCCTTCATTTTGACCAGGACCATTGACGACAGTTCTTCAGCAGACTACAGAGTGTAAGCTTCATAGAATGCACATAAGCGCCGATGACTCACGTATTGTTGCTGCTTGCTGTTGAACTCTACCTCTACTGCTGGCCGCCCGTCAGGCTTAGGGACAACTTTGAACGGCCTTACAGACAGACACACGTGAGCATACACGCTCTCTCTCTCAAAAAAAGAAAAAGGTCTTCCTACCAGTGCCTCATATCATCCTTCACTTCCTTGTCGTTGAATTGACGACCGATCAATCGCTTGAATGCGAAGACCGTGTTTTGGGAGTTGACGACCGCCTGTCGCTTAGCGGGAAGGCCAACGAGGCGTTCGCCGTGCTTTGTGAACGCGACGACGGAAGGTGTTGTACGTGCGCCTTCCGAGTTCTCGATGACACGAGAGGTCTTGCCTTCCATGACGGAGACGCAAGAGTTGGTCGTACCCAAGTCGATACCGACGACCGGACCTACGAAGTGTGAATATTCGGGGCGCATATGGTGACACGTATACATACCCGAGACCTTTGAGTTCATGTTCCTCGCGATTAAGGAACGCGGAAGGCCCTAAAAAATGTGAGAACGACGCGTTGACAGAGCATATATGCACATACAGCATAGCTGCCTGAGCGCGAGACGGCTGAGCGGAGGGAGCGGGCTGCGGCGAACATGGGGGGACGTGGTAGTGAAAGTTAGAAAGTAAGGGAAAGGAGCGTAATGCCGCACTCGCGTCTCCGCCGAAATTTTTACTCTCTATAGAAAATGTCACGTGACTGTCCCCAACTGCCAATTCGATTCGACGAATTTGCAACGAATGTTCCGGAAAGAAAATCCAACGGTGATTATTAAGCAAAAGTATACCCTTGCAGAACGGAGCAATCAGCCATATTGGCACATGTTGTGGTGTCATTTAAGCCTCCCCACCCACTCACGTCCACCATTCTCCACTTCTTCCCATCTCCTCAATGCGTCCTCATCCCACAACTTGTCGCCCAGATCGCCTTCTCTACGCAAGATGACCTCTCCGTGCAACTGCCGTGGCAAATACTCATTCGTCACTGGGTGCCTGACAACGTAAGATAACAATTGTCTCATCAGCATTCCACATCGCGACGAGTAAGGCGGCAGCACACACATGTATTCGGGCGGATATTTGTAGCCCTCACTACACTCGAGCGCGTCCATCACGCCCACCGGCACGTCGCGCATTGCGACGGGCACGAACAGCGTCGGGTCCCGCTTGACCAGTTTTTCAGCGCGGTTGTATCCTTCGTAAGCACGCGTCGACTTTGGCGCCTCAGCGAGGTACGCGACGAGTTCCGCGAGCTGTGCACGACACCCGGGCATGCCGACCATCTGACAAGTCTGCAACGCAGCCATAGCCTACAATTGCACGCGCCCGTCCGTGCACACCAAAGTTAAGCATGGTGCACATAAGTGAAGGAAGAGAAGGGGCACTCGCCAGTGGCAACGCGCGCCGGTCCGCCATGCCGATGTCCTCGCTCGCACAGACGGCCATCCGTCTCGCGACGTATACGGGGTTTTCGCCTGCTTCGAGCATGCGCGCGAGCCAGTACATCGCCGCGTCGGGCTGGCTCCCGCGCACGCTCTTGTGTAGCACGGAGATGAGGTCATAGCGCGCATCGCCTGTCCGGTCGTATGATGTCGACACGGAGCGGCGTAGCGAGTCGAGCAATGCGGACTCGGGCGTCGTCCGGGGTGCGAGGAGCACAAGCTCGAGGAGCGAGAGAGCCGTGCGCGCATCGCCGGACGAGAGTGATGCGATGGCAGTTTTGACGCGATGGGTCAGTTGGGGATACTCGGGTGACGGCGACGGCGGTGGTGGTGATGACGATCTCGAAGTGTCCGCTAGAGGCTGCGTGGTAAGGTCGGGTGGCTGCACCTGTGGCGAGGAGGCACGTGTTGAAGAAGCGTTTTTGGGAGAGGAAGGCGGACGAAACTGCGCAGACGACGTGCCGCTGTCATCGTTTGCGATGGGTGGCGCCGCCCGCTCTACCGCCCTCTCGACGATCTCGACTACGTCTGCGTCCGTTAAACGTTCAAGGACATGCACCCTGTAGCGTCGTCAAGAAAGAACGGCAGAACAGAACTTTCGCTCACCGACACAGGTGAAGCAATGCCCAGTTCAATTCAAATGACGGGTTCTCTGTGGTCGCTCCTATGATCTTTATACCATAAGTTACAGTCTCCAGCCAGATATATGCATTGTTATACACGCTTACCTGTACGAAACCACGCTCGATGAACGGGATAAATGCATCCTGGCATATTGTCAGAGAAAACGATGCGGAAAATTAGGGTGCAAAGACCTGATGAGAACGAGAAAAGCGGTGGACTTCATCGAGAAATACAATCGTACGTCTGAAAAGCAGATGAGGGCCATGCCACAGTATCTCGACATAGTCATGTCTAGCCTACGCACCTCCCTGTGGACTGCAGCTCGTCTCTCGCCTCTTCGAAAATAGAACAGACTTCATTCATGGTCGAGATTGTCGCGCTCACTTCCTTGAAGGTCGCGTCTGTAAACCCTGAGAGAATCCGCGCCAGCGTAGTCTTTCCGCACCTACCAATAGGAAGCGCAATGAATACGGAGCTGTACCCGTGTACCTATGCTCACTAGCACTCACCCAGGCGGACCCCAGAAGATAATGTTCTCAGTAGTGAGTTCACCATCTCCAGAAAAGAGATGAGTGTTCCGGCCTGATGTCAGGTGGGTCTGGCCCACAAATTCGTCCAATATACGCGGGCGAAGCCTGTCAGCTAGAAGGGTGGCCTCTCCAGGGTGAGCGTGACCCATTTGTCTGGGGCGTTTAAGCATGGCCCCGCAAGGATGATGTAGCGTCGTTTCCTCTGGTTCAGACTTTCTCCTTTGGGACATTTTCTGCGTGGCAGAACTTGTGCCTGAGGAAGGTGAAGATGGGGCACTGATACCGTCAATTGCTGTTGATGTGCTTTGCATCATCATTATCGCATCGGGGGGACTCAAGGAATCCGCGCGCCTTAGTGTCGGCAAGTCTGGATGAGCACGGTGACGAGAGCCCGCAGTGGGCGCCATAACTGACTCTGGTGCCTGTCGCAAACATGCCGGGCTTGTTGACGAAGAGCCCATTGCCACGGGTCAACTCCGAGAGGTTATAATTACGAGAGCACGGCTATCTCCCCGTAGCCGGATAGCACCCCGTTCATCTCCGGACCTCCGGTACCTCCAACGGGAGCCGGGGGGTGTCTTCGCTTTCCCAAGGTTTACTTTCACCATGATCCCTCCAAAGCATGCCGGAGGAGAATACGGTGACGTTCGTGCAAGAATTGACGAAGATAGGCTCAATGCGTATCTCGCCAAGAACGTGCCCGCCGTGAACGTGCCTGTCACCGTGAAGCAATTCAAAGTACGTCGGATGACACCGCACCAACTTTGATGATCTCATATTCTGTTTTCAGTTTGGCCAGGTCTGAGCCGTACTACGTGTGCTGTAGATTGACGTAATGACTTTTGCTGGATAGTCAAATCCAACGTATTTCCTCACAGATGCCAGGTGCGTGCGTGTCGTTCCGGTTTTCCCAATGTCATTGTTCTGATCGAATCAGAGGTATACGTTTCGTACTCAGAAAGAAACCGGCGGGACAGCTGGTCTCTCAGACCGCTCATCAAGTCGAGAGAGAATACACCGTGCTCGCAGCCATCCACAAACACAACTCGCGCTTGACGACTCCCCCAGAGTCCCATGTGCCTGTGCCGCAAGTTTTCGTGCTATGCGAAGACAGCGACGTCATCGGGACGCCTTTCTACATCATGGAATTTCTCGAGGGCCGGATCTTCACCGACATGTCGATGCCCGGCGTATCCCCAGAAATTCGGGGCGAATGGTACGTGATTTATTCACTAGTTAGCACACCGTCATCCCAACACACCTTCTCACCGCAGTTGGCTCTCCGCGGTGCGCGCGCTCGGGGCGCTATCGTCGCTCGACCCCAGGGAAGTTGGCCTAGAGAAGTTTGGCTCTTACAAGCCGTACTTCCCGCGGCAGATCAAGTCTCTCTCCAAGGTGACGCACGCCCAGGCGGCCGTGAAGGACATCGAAACCGGCAAGCCGGTAGGCGAAATACCCGGATGGGGCGAGCTCATCGCATGGTACGAGCAGAACCTGCCCGACGAGCGCAAGACGGGCGTGCGGATCGTACATGGCGACTACAAGCTCGACAACCTCATCTTTCACCCGACGGAGAACCGCGTGATCGGGATTCTCGACTGGGAGCTTTGCACGCTCGGTAGCCCAGTACGTCCCCCCCCCTGCATGCAGGCCGACTGACCTTTGCATAATAATGATCGCATGTGCGTATAGCTGGCCGACTTGGCTAACTTCACCCAACTGTGGGTCGTCAACCCGGACGAGACCGGCGGCCACTTTGTCGGTTTCAAGAACCGTCCCGGCGCAGAACCGATATCGCTCGCGGAGCTCGAACGCGAGTACTGCCGCGTGACGCGGCAGCCATACCCCATTATAGAGATGGGTTTTGCGCGCAGTTGGATGCTCACTCGGGTCCGTCTCTCCCATGTTGTTGTTTTCTTCCCCTGCGAACACTCATTCTTAACGCGTGGGCCGCTTGCAGTCTGCGGTCATCATGCAGGGAATCGCAGCGCGATATGCACGCCGCCAGGCAAGTTCCGAGCAGGCGCATCTATATGCTAATGGGTTCCCTCGGTTCGGTGGGCTGGCGCGCACGGTTTTAGAAGATGAAGGACACCTACCAAAAGCTCGAGCAAAGCTGTGATACCAGCGGAGGTTCGTTCGTTCGTTAGCTTGTATCTGGTCTCGATGCTAGGACCAGGATATTTCGTCATGACGTCGGACTTTGATCGCAATGTGCTCGTCTCCATGTGGAACAGGTTTGGCACGTAAGGATTGTGTACAACCACACTATATACTGTTCAAATTCCTTACTTTTACCAGCATATTCATGAGCAATCAACCACCCGAACTACTTGAAGTTGGGCATGACTCGAGGAGAGGACATGCAGCCAGCAGTACACCTCGCCTGAATTCGCTGGAGGTCGAGAGCATGTAAAAACGGATCATCCTCCCTCCCACTTAACAGCGTCCGCTGGCATCATTTAGACTGGGTGTATGATCCAGAACCCACCAAGAGGGATCGGCGTCTCACATGTGAGGATCATTCAGCTGACCAATCCCGACGCACGGATCAGCAGATTATCAACAGGTCTTGCTAGCAAGTCTGTGATCGTGCTTGTTATGTGTTTATGTAATTAGCGTGGCCCTAAGTTAGCGCTCTAGGAACTTGAACTTAGCCGAACAGAACGGTCATTCCCGGGCCCTGTTTTCCATAGCCGCATGGTTACAGTCAGTACCGGAACAAAGCGAAGGTTATCCTTGACTCCTGGGGCGACGTTTCAAGTAAAACGTGACTCGGTACAGTCGCATCATGATGCCGTTCATCGTCATCAATGAAAAAAAGGCACTGACCGAGTTGGGACCGCGATCTCTGTAGGCCCTCCAGCTCACCACTGCAAGTATCCGCCACTACCTGGGAGCTCGTAGCCATTTGCAGACGCACAACCACTTTTCCTGGCGTGTGTGTTTTGTGCTACTCGCACAACGTGCTACAATAACGTTGATTCGTCGCTAGAGGGTTTGTGGGTGATGGGGGAGAACAGACGGCGGCTCCTGATCGGACGGCATCTCATTAACCCCACGTCTGTTCTCGCTGATGTCTATAGTGATCGTGAATTCTGAGGTGCTGCCGCCAGGTCTGAGTCGCTTGGTTTTGCATTCTACTAAATTTTTTTCAGTTTCGACTCTCGATATAAGAACGGGTCCTCTGGGGTATTTTTATCCGCCTCGCATGTCTACCCCATCACCCGTTCCACTGGACATAAGTAGGGCGTACGTCACCATTTCGTCTAGGTGGCAATTTAGCTCACATAACTCCTCTTCTTTACCACTTGAAGCACGGCACCGTTGGTAAGTCTGAAATGTGCCGACTTTTTAGCTTCTATGCCGAATATAAGCTCTCTCTCTCTTAGTTACTGGGGACGTTGTTCAACTGGTTCCTGTATGGCGTTCTTGTCGTGCAAGTCTGTAAGTTGCGTCGCGCGGTGATTCCAGCGACGTTCAGGTTTTCACTATGTACGCACAGATTCGTACCACCAATACTTTCCTAGAGATACGGGGTACAACAAGATTCTCGGTGAGTCGGATAAGCGCCTAATTTTGACAATGAACCATATCCTTTCCTAGTGCATGCTGTATTTATTATCGAGACGGTCCAGACTCTGCTCACTGGCGCAGACAGCAGCTACTGGTTTATTTCGGGATTCGGTAACTTCGGGCGTCTTCAGCGGACCTTCCTGACACCTGTCGACGGGCCGATACTCAACTCATTCGTTTCGATCATCGTCCGGTCTTTCTTCTGCTATCGTATATGGGGCATCAAAAGGTCGATGCTTTGGTGGTGTTGCGTCATAGAGGCAGTAAGTCCCACTTGGTATATGCAGAAGTTGGTTCGATGACAACCAGTCCATTTGCATTTACACCTACCCAGCTATCTCTTCTTCAGTGCATTGGGAACATGGCGGACGGCATTTTGGTGCGCCCTTCGCTAGTGTTAACGGGGAACGTGTCCTGAGCGAGGGTATAGGGACTTATACATCGGAGTATTGTTGGGCCACATTTACGCGTCTACTTCATTTATGTGAGCGCGCCCATCCTTTAATCGTTTCAGCTTCCCGTGAGACATTACCTTCTCAGATTGGACTCGTCAGCTCCGTCGTCGCAGATTTTGCAGTCACGGCTACACTTACTTGTCTGGTGAGTGTAATTCGAGCCGACTATGTTCCACTGTCTGAATTGATTAGCTCGCCCGCGCCCTCAAGCGAGAGTCAAAATCTTCGATGGAGCACGCTTTAAGGCGAATTTTGCGCTTCACAGTCGAAACTAATTTAGCGTCTGGTGATGTCCGATCGGCGCCAGCACACGAAATTGAATCTAACTGAGACCACAGCTGGCGTGTCGGGCCTTTGCTTGGTGATGTTCGCTGCGGCACCGGTGAGTTCTCCCCTCGATACACGTCTGCGCCGTAACCGACGAACCCCCAGAATGATGTCTACTGGTTTTGCCCGTGAGTGTAATGTTGGGTTATCATTCATCCTGGTATTTCTCAACGTTTCTGTCACTTTTAGAGCGGTGGTAATCGGAAAAGTGTGGGTTCCTTACTTATAATCCGAATGTATGTGATGCTTACCTCCAAGCTTGACCAGTTACTCCAACACTCTTTTAGCGTCGTTCAACAATCGCATCCCTCTCAAAGAACACCGTAGAACCGCTAGCGCGCATATATCTAAGACGCGCGCAGGCACACCAGAACTGATTCAAGGGAACAATTCTCCACGAGCTTGGACATTCGCCGAACGTTTTGTCGGCAGATCTTCCGTCGTCATGAACGAAGCCAAGTCAGCACCGCCGTTCATCGTATCCTTTGACCAACAGGAAGACCTCGAGAAATTCTCTCCGTCAAGCAAAGTCTCCCGTCAGGGGCAGCCAAAGTGGTTCTCGATGCAATGTACCCCCTCGCCGCAGTACCCACCGGCACTAGCACCTTCACTTCGGCAGCGGATTGAAGTGCCTTTACCAACCTCGATGGGAGTGAAGAAAACGGCATCACGAATATCATCGTTCGGCCATCCCATCCGCCCACTACCACCTACTCCTTTGTGATGGGTGAGGCAAGGAAGAGGTTGTCTGTCATATCTTCAAGAGATGGAGAAATGAACACTGTCAGGTCTAGCAATTATCGTGCTGGCTGGCAAACGAACCGCGAGGCGTATTTATAGTTGGTGTGATTTCATGTAGGACTTTACGCCCACGCAGGGTATGTAGTAGTATTTGGCGCGTGACGACCCTTAACAAGTGGATTGAATCAAGGATTGAACTCCAACCTCCGCTCGCTAGTTGTATAGCGCACTGATCAAGCCACTGACTGTCCTGCGTCAGTAAGGTATAGGATGTACGCTCAGACTTTGGCTGTCCGAATATGTCTTTCTTCCATCTCCTTCACAATATCCGATTGGCCTACGGGCCGAAGTGTCTACCTTACGACTCCCGAGGGAGTTGTGGGGACAGAGAGCTGACTCGGACGGCGTAGCGGTCGTTGTACGGCGAGGAGATCAACTTTCTGATATAAGAACCTGAGGCCGCGGGGTGGTGAAGGGACGTATTGCGGCTTACTGTGAAGGTTATTCCTCCAACTTAAATGGCTCGGATTAGGGGTAAGTGGCCAATGTTTCAAAGGCCAGAAGTCCAAGGCAGACTCATAACAATTTCGGTCAACTAATTCGCACGCTGGCTGAACACAAAGCCGAGGAAAAAGAAATACCGTCAGTGCCACTGGATGACAGGATTGGCACAGGCTAGGGTCATATCGAAGCCTCGACGTGCTACTGTACACAGGATCACCTGCCAGCTGGAGTTCGCGGTGCCACGGCATGCTTAACTTGAAGCTGATGTAGCAATGCGAGTCAGCCTGCTGACGAAGTTAAGTCTAAAGATGGCGAGGATCAAACCAAGTTTGTTTGGAACCTCACAATCGCAACATTGGCTCGACTAATGCACATAATGTTGGCATTGGACCTTATGAAAGGGTCCTTCAGATAGGAAGACGCATCTCTCCCGACATTCGCTATCAACCATGTTTATCTATCAATCATCACCTCCCACCGGCGCAATCAGAAAGTGACACTTTCCTCCTGGGTATTACTGATCGAATTCAGCATATAGCACATACAGTTAGAGCCAGGGGCGCATCTCGTCGAGTTCTTTTCCTTGGGTGCGATACGCTCCCGGCATGTATGATGCAACCCGAACTACTACTACTGGGTTTCGCACACTCTGAAAAGAAACTCTTTTAGGTTCTCAAAATGGAAACTGGAAGCACGAGGGCATGTTAAAAAGGCACGACCTGCGTGCATGCCAAACATCCGCATGATCAAATTCCGATCCCGGGTGTATTCGGCGAAGACGCCACGCGGTTCAACTTGGACGGTAGTGGCTCGGAAAAAAACAGCGATGGAAGAGGCGCGAGATGGGCAGCAGTATATTTGGGTTCGGACGGCGTGTGTTTCTGGGGAGGTTCATTGCTGAGGAGACGCTCGCTATCGACGTTGCGACTCGACGCTGCTATGGGCGATCCATTTTGAGTGCCCAAAGGGGGTGTGCGCAGGGTAGGTATCAAGCGTAAGTGACGTTTCTGAACTCGGGCACACGAGCTAGGAGCGCTTATCAGCTGTGCGCAGCCGTCCCCGTTCCTTTCGAAATGCGGGCGAGCCCTTCGTTTTCCGGAGACGGAGACGTTGATTGTCGATGCACTGGAGATTGTACAAATGACGGTAATGTTTATCACCCGCCACATTCAGCTAGTCAAGTCAAGCGAGCCAATTTCTCATCCAAACCCAATAGGGCCTTGGTCAGGATAACAGGTGAGAGTATGGAAGTTGTTCGAAACGAAGGGAAATAAGTGGTCTCAGTCCATTGGGGTCTCCATGGGAAAATCGCGACAGCTAATACATTGAGGGGGTTAAAACACCCGAATAGACCACTCTATTTGCACAAGTCCAGTGCTTCCTTGAGCAAAGCTTCAGCCTCAATAAAACGAGGTACCGCCTTGAACTCGAAAGGTACAGGACGGCTGAGCCGGCGTCTCGTTAGTCCGAACCTAGTATACACAAAGCTAGCAAAAATACTCACGTCATCACGCCGGAGTGGACAAGGGTATGGGTGTCCAACTCTCCCCGTGCACCATCAGGACGCTCGAATCGCATCGCCCAAAGCAGCGTCGCAAAGTCGATCATGAGCGAATCTTCCGCGACATACCTCCCAGGGCACACGCGCCAACCATACCCAAACGTCACATGTCCATCCTCCCGACCCCCGCCCCCAGCCTGCAGATTGACTCGACTCCGACCCTTCTCGTCCAGGTACCACCTAGTCGGGTCGAATTCCGCCGCGTCATTGCCAAACACTTCCGGATTGGAGTTGAGTAGACGCATGTTCGGGACGCAGACCGTGCCCTTGGGGATGAACACGCCCTCGTACCAGTCATCTGCAATCGAGGCGTGTGGCATGCCAAGGACAGTTATTGGCGCCCAGCGCAGTGTCTCTTTGACCATTGCGCGGAGATAGGGGAGGGAGGGGACATCGGCGAAGGTGGGTGGACGAGCGCGGCCTACGACTTCGTCGAGCTCGGCATGGGCCCGGGCTTGGACAGCGGGATACACGAGCATGGCGAGAAGCCACCAATGGAGCGTAGTAGACGTTGTCTCTTGACCTGCGGCACTACAGTAGAGTAGGTGATTTAAGTTGAGTCGGGCAGCACGAGTTGGGGAACGTACAACATGTTACCCACGATCCATGCCTGCTCGCGTTCCGAAAGGCCGTTTTTACTTTGATTTTTGAGCACCGTAGCACCGAAGCTTGGTCGATCAATCCCGTCTCTCTGGTGTTGGTAAGTACGAACCACCTTTAGGCGGACCACTATCGATAGCGAGCACGTACCAGGTCGTCGGCAACTTTTCCGAGAAGACGTTCGAACATGAGCGAATCCTGGATGTACCAGTATTGTGCGTCGCGTTTCCACTTGGCGAACCTGCGCGGCACGATGAAAGGAAACTTGCGATCAATAGGACGACAGTATATGAAGCGTACGATATCCTCACCTGCTCGGAATATATTTCATCCAAGGGAAATATTCAACCAGACGCGACCCAGGCTGTACTTCGGCCAAGATGCGGTCTACGTGGTCTGTGATTCCCACAACAATTGGGTCTTCCTCTGATTCTGTGGGTGGAAGATGATAAATGATGGACAGCATGATAGACGATGCGTGTCGCCTAAAATGCTTCTCCGGAGAAGGAGGACTCTTCATCAACTCAAGCCCCAACATGATCGCTTCACGACTCTGGATAGGGTGGAAGTGCTGCGAGGCTGATTTGGAGAAGCCTTCCACGGCAACACGACGGAATCGGTGCCATCTGTGAGGCGGTAAGTACAGATACAACTCTTAATATAAAACGTGAATTACATACAGGTCGCCAAATAACGAGAAGGACAAGGTCAAGTTCTCTGTCAAAAATTCGCCTGCAGAAATGTAGTGCGGTCGATCGGAATATATGTTGGATCGCTTTTCGAGCAAATCGACGGCAACGCGTTGGCTATTGATGACAAGCATGCCGTTCCCAAGCGCGCTTATATACATCATTTCACTACCTGAAAAGTGCGTAAACACCTTTCTGGAAATACATGACTAGGGGGGGGGATATGGAGTGTCACCATATTCAGCCAGGCGTTGTGGTGAGGTCAACCAATCCTGATCTGCAATGTGGACAACATCGCCGATGAAGGGCAGCCCTTTGGGACCTGGCGGAAGTTTACGGAAGGCCCTCTGAGCGAGCTTGGTGATTAGATAGAGGACAAAGCCAGTGAAGAGGGTTACAGCGAGGAAGTAGGTCGGGCGGCCGCTGGCACCGCCAAGTACCCAAGTGAAATTGGTGATTCCCATGAGAAAATATGGTCTCAGAGATAGACCCCCCTCTCACTCGTGCTCGTGGTTACATATACGAGTCATCTGGAATAGGCGCCGCCGCGGAATCGGAGAACGCTGGTACCACTGAGATGGCCCTTTGATTAAAAGGTCCGTGTATATACATACCGCACATACTGTAGGGGGCCGCCGGGCGCTAGGACAACGTGCTTCCTTTGCGCAGGTGCGGAATTCTAATTTACCCCCACAAATGCGGCATAGAAGGCACCGTCATAGAGGCAGTGGCTGGGGGACCTTTGCTATATGTTAAACAAGAGCATAGAAAGTCGGCCGCCGCGTAGCCGACAACACCGAGACCGGTCTCACGGAAACGTAGAACTGGGTATATTCCAAGATAGAGAGAATTCCCAGTACTGGATACAAGAAGATGAAGGAAGAAGAGAAGAAGAGACTGATGACCGAGAGTGTCGAAGGCCGTCTTTTATATCGTTTGTCTGTCTCTGACTTGAAGCTTTGGTGTGCGTTTGCGCCTTCAAGTTGTAAGAAGTAGGGTGCCCCCAATAAGGTAAGGGTCGGACTTCCTTTATTATTAAGTACGTAGCATGCGAGTGATCGCACTGATTCGAGTGATCATCAGACACCCAGGCCATTGATAGCGAGATTCGATTGGCTACTTGAAGACTTTTTTAAAGAACCTGCGTGTATACCCCGTCTGTGGCTACTACCGGGATTGTAAAAGCCCCCTGGCCATGACGGGGTGGCAACAATTTTAGTGGACGATCATATGTATCCGATCCGAGTTTACTGCAGTAACGACCCAACCTAGCTGCATTTTCTCCTGGCTCAACTCCCGCCAAAAACCAAGCCAAAGACCTCCCAAATACATTCGAGTACCGATTCGGGGGGTTTTCGACGGTCACAGTATCCGTTGGGATTCAGCCCGGAATCCGGAATGGGCGAAGTCCTAGACCAGGTATTAGGTAATCCGCATGTTTCCGTAGTAAATGGTTATCTAATAATAATATTAGGGGGGACAGGAGCATCATAAGCTCTACTCCGAACCGCAACCCCTCGCGCGTGCCCAATATATGTCTGTCCTGCTGCGCCATATCGCTACAGTATCTGTTGTGCTTCGCCGTTATCAATAACTCACTCTCGGCAGTTTGCGCACTTCTTTGACAGTCGAGACTGGTGGCCACATCGGACTCAGCGGTGCTAGCAGCCGCACTACTGGACTGTAGTTGGTCTGTGGAACGATTACTAGCACAGTAGCTCCTTGGAATTGTGTTTGTTTGTGTAAAAAGTAAGGGCGGAAGTCACTGGTAATCAAGAAATGGGAGTCCAGACCCAAGTCCCCGCCATGGACTCTCTTCCGAAGAACAAAACCGCGACAGCTAAGCACCACGACATCCAAGATGTTACAACACCACAAGAGACACCATTTATTCGTACAAACTCAGTGATTCGTTCAGCAAGGCTTTAGCCTCCGTAAACCGAGGGACCGCTTTGCATTTGAAGAGAGCAGGGTGACTGCGCTGTGTGATTAGCACGGATTCATAGACAAAGCACGCAAAAGATACATACGCTGTCACGCCAGAATGGACAATAGTACGCACATCCAACTCTCCCCGCGATCCTTCAGGACGCTCGAATCGCATCGCCCAAAGCAAAGTCGCAAAGTCGATCGTGAGCGTCCCTTCAGCAACATACCTCCCAGGACACATACGTCGCCCAAATCCAAATGACATATGTCCCTCCGATCGACTCTCCATCAGCGTCATAACCTGACCCCTCTCATCCAGGTATCTAGTCGGGTCGAACTCTGCCACGTCGTGGCCAAATGCTTTCGGGTCGAAGTTGAGCAAGCGCATGTTCTGGAGGCAGACCGTGCCCTTGGGTATGAACATGCCCTCGTACCGGTCGCCCACGGTAGAGGAGTGCGGCACGCCAAAGGGCCATTGGTAACCAGCGCAGTGTCTCTTTAACCATCGCGCGGATATAGGGGAGAGATGGGACGTCTGCAAAGGTTGGTGGACGATCACGGCCTACAACTTCGTCGAGTTCGGCTTGGGCGCGGGCTTGGGCCGCGGGATATACGAGCATGGCGAGAAGCCACCAGTGCAGTAAAGTAGACGTTGTCTCCCTACCCCCGGCGCTACAATAGATATTCTCGGGGCCTGTCTCGAGGTATATGTTAGGGGACATACAGCATGCTTCCCACATGCCAGGCCTGCTCGACTTCTGAAAAGCCATGTTTGCTCTGAGTGCTAGTTATCGTAGCACCGAAGCTCGGTTGGTCAATTCCGTTCGCCTGGCGTTGGCATACGTTATCCATTTCATCCGTCGACCAATACAACCAGCACGTACCAGGTCATCAGCAACTTTTCCGAGAAGACGTCGAAACATGAGTGTATCCTGGATAAACCAGTACTGTGCATCGCGTTTCCACTTGGCGAACCTTCATGGCACGATGGGAGGAGACCGACGATCAATACAGTTATGTACTCACCTACTTGGGACGTATCTCAACCAGGGGAAAAACTCAACTAGACGTGTCCCGGGTTGCATCAAGCGCATCAAGCGCCGCACATGAGTATCGACTCCAATGACACGTGGGTCATGCTGTGGCTCTACTGGCGGAAGGTGGTAATTGACAGATAACATGATAGACGATGCGTGTCGGTGAAAATGCTTCTCCAGAGTGGGAGGATTCGTCATGAGTGCAAGCGCCAACATGATCGCCTCGCGATTCTGTATGGGGTGGAAGTGCTGTACGGCTGGTTTGGAGAAGCCTTCTACAGCAACACGACAAAAGCGGCGTAAACTATGTTGGACCGGCGTGGATATAAGATAAAATTGTAGATTGCATACTGGTCGCCATATGGCATGGTTAACGATAGGTTCTTTGTCATAAAATCTCCTGCGGAGATGTAAGGCGGTCGGAGGAAAATATGTTGGATCGCTTCTCCAGCCGATCGACGGCGACGCGTTGGCTGTTAATCATTAACACGCCTTTTCCAAGGGCGCTTATATACATCATTTCACCTGAACGGTACATTAGCATGCATTATGAGGCATTGAAGGTATGGAGTATCACCATAGTCATCCCTGCGTTGCGGCGAAGCTAGCCAATCCTGATCTGAGATATGTATAACATCGCCGATGAAGGGCAGCCCTTTGGGACCCGGTGGAAGTTTACGGAAGGCCCACTGAGCGAGTCTGATGATCAGCCAGAGGACAAAGCCAGTGAGGAAGGCTAGAGCGATGAGGTAGGTCATGCGGTTGCTGGCACGGTCAAGTATCCAAGTAAAATCAGTGATTTCCATGAGAGAGAACGGCCCGAAACAGAGATAGGCCCCCTCTCACTTGCACTCGTTGTTACTTATGAGTCGTCTGGAATAGCCGCCGCGGACTCCAAGAACGTTGACGCCACTGTGATGGCTATTTGATAAGAGGGACTGTGTATATATATACCACTAGTGCCCACCACCTGGGATGAACTGCTTCCTTTGCGCCCGTCTGAAAAAAAATCTCATTCACCACCTGAAATGCGGCATGGAAGGCACCCTCGCAGAGGCAGTGGCTGGGGACGGGATCAGGAGGTACGGAGGTATCATTGCTATACGTTACGAGAGCATTGTGGCAAAGGTTAGCATATATGCTAGCGGTTTGGGACCCCTTCGGGGCCCAGATAGCATCAAGCGTGAAAGCAGTGGAATTGTTACGATGGTCCACCGAATGCGTTTCTGTGATGTAAGCGTACACTTCAATTAAAAAAGGATACAGACTATACGGTATGATTACGGGTCGGTAAGGAGGCCGCCAATTTGTGTTCAGTCCGCAAGGCATTATATCTCCATCGGTTGGTTTGAAGCACATGTAGACAGGTTGGTAGTCCGAGTGATGTGATGCGCTTGCTCATACACGTCTGAACGGACGATGCCCATATAGGAGTTCCTGCAGAGAGAAAACTCAGAAAAGTACATGAATGGTCTGTTGGCTTTCGCGCCGAAAACATGTAGCCGAGATGGAGAGCAGAAAACAGTGTGTGCCGTACACTGTACAGAAAAAAACACCATGCGAGAACGTAAGGGAAAGTAACATGAGAAAAGTTTCTGTGACATGAGAGCAGACAGAAAGAGAAAATCCGTATACAACGGAAACCGACCGTCACGGTGATGACTTACAGTATTCTTGCAACAACTGTCAAACGGAAGAAAAGAAAATCAAACATAAGACACGTGAAGAACTCGCGTTCAGACGATACATGTAGCTGAATGGCGAAAACAGGGACGGATGCGCGCCGTCGACGAGACACCGCACGCGAAAACAAAAAGCAGAGAACAGAAGGACAGGTGAGCGTGCGCGTGCGAGCGGGCGAAAAACTGGAAAAATCGTTTGCGAAGGAAAGCAGGACGAAGACCGCGACAAGGGTTCGAACGCAGAAAAGTCCGCGGACCACTTTAAACCCCATTCACGTTCTATATATTGTATTGATTTATTGCGAACCAGATTATCAACCGAGTTATCAATACAAATATTAACTTGAAGATCCTGGGGTTATAGGTTTTAAGTTTTGGATATCCCTTCGTCCAGTCGAGGGGATGGATGTGTTACTCGAATTGTTCTACCTGCGCAAGTGAACGTGTCGTATTTGAAATTCCAAGCCGCAAATATTGTTCATTCGTCTCTAGGGTCGAATAAAAAGCGCCCTCCCAAAAAAAAAAAAGCAATAAAGATAACAAAAGTTTAATGACCTTATTTTCAATTACTGTAATTACTCTTTATCCGCATTTCCTGATTAGGTTACGCAAATCCTTGACGGGCTCTTCCGAGTCCTTTGCCTAGTCAAGTCCTACCTATCATACACATCACATGGTGTACTTCCTTTTGTGATCCAGTCGATTAATTAACCCTTGCCAGATCTGTACTAACAGTACCGATAACTGCGAGCATCCGCTGCAATCCAACTGCGACAATACCTGAACGGCTTCTATAAATGCCGCTGCAGAATGGCCTCGGATCTCGGATTAAGTTCAGTTGCTAGATATGGACGGCTCCTCTAGTCCGTGTGCGCCGGGCGGTAAATAGGCGAAAGTTGGGTGCAAGGACCGTTCTTTACTTTCGCCCCCATGGTTACTCGGCCTTCTGAAATCGCTGCTTTTACTTGGATACTTGGGGGTAGCAGTGAACCAACCGCCTACCTCTCAGCTGCATTCCTCCTCGTTGCGGGCACCCTTTGGCTCATCGTAAGACTCGCTCAGAGATCCACCCAAAACCTTCCACCGGGTCCAAGAGGGCTGCCTCTCATTGGCGATGTTCTACACATTGGAGATCATGAATGGCTGGCTTCACCTCAACGAAGGGAAGACTATGGTGACACTCCTAACTTTTCATGCCTTAAGAAAACGCACTCATGCACCGTTCAGGTGAAATGATGTATATAAGTGCGCTGGGGAAAGGCATGTTAATGATCAACAGTCACCGCGTCGCCGTCGATCTGCTGGAGAAGCGATCCAACATATTTTCCGATCGACCACGCTATATCTCCGCAGGCGACATTATGACAAAGAACATGTCTGTAACCCAGCCATATGGCGACCAGTATGCAATCCACATTTTGTCTTATATCCACGCTGATCCGGTATAGACTGCGTCGTTTCCGTCGTGTTGCTGTAGAAGGCTTCTCTAAATCTGCCGTACAGCACTTCCATCCCATCCAGAATCGTGAGGCGATCATGTTGGCGCTTGCACTCATGGCGAATCCTCCCTCTCTGGAGAAGCATTTTCACCGACATGCGTGGTCTATCATGTTTTCTCTTAATTACCACCTTCCACCAGTAGAGTCAGAGCATGACCCAGGTGTCGTTGGAGTCGAAAACCACGTGCGGCGCTTGTTGCACGAGATGCACCCCGGAACACGTCTAGTTGAGTTTTTCCCTTGGTTAAGACATATCCCAAGTAGGTGAGTACATAATTGTATTGATCGTCGATTTCCTCTCATCGTGTCATGGAGGTTCGCCAAGTGGAAACGCGACGCACAATACTGGTTTATTCATGATTCACTCATGTTTCAACGTCTTCTCGGAAAGGTGGTTGATGATCTGGTAAGCGCTGGCAGTATCGATCCACAGATGAGATGGATTATGTATACCAACGCCAGGCGAACGGAATTGATCGACCGAGCTTCGGTGCTACGATAATCAAGACTCAGAGCAAACACGGCCTTTCACAAGTCGAGCAGGCCTGGCTTGCCGGCAACATGCTGTATGTTCCCTAACATATACTTCGAGTAAGGTTCCGAGAACCTGAAGTATATCACCTATTGTAGCTCCGCGGGCGGGGAGACAACGTCTACTACACTTCAGTGGTGGATTCTCGCCATGCTCGTGTATCCCGCGGTCCAGGCCCGCGCCCACGCCGAGCTCGACGAAGTTGTAGGCCGCGCTCGTCCACCAACATTCGCAGACGTCCCATTTCTCCCCTATATCCGCGCGATGGTCAAAGAGACACTGCGCTGGTCACCAGTAGTTCCCTTTGGCGCGCCGCACGCCTCGACCGCGGACGACTGGTACGAGGGCATGTTCATACCCAAGGGCACAATCTCCCTCCAGAACATGCGCTTGCTCAACTTCGACCCGGAAGTGTTTGGCCCTAACGTGACGGAGTTCGACCCTACTAGATACTTGGATGACAAAGGTCAGGTTAAGACGGTTTTGGAGAGCCGAGAGGAGGGACACTTGTCATTTGGGTTTGGGAGGCGTATGTGTCCTGGGAGGCACGTCGCTGAAGGGACGCTCACGATTGACTTTGCGACACTTCTTTGGGCGATGCGATTCGAGCGTCCTGAGGGTTCACAGGGAGAGTTGGACGTGCATACTCTTGTCCAATCTGGCCTGACGGCGTACGTGTTTTTGCGTTCTTTGTTTATGGGTCGGTACTCATATGACAGCGCAGTCACCCTGTTCCTTTCGAATGCAAGGCGGTGCCTCGGTTTACGGAGGCCGAAGGCTTGCTAAACGAAGCACTGAGCTTGTACGAATAAATGGGGATCGGAGTCTAGATTCCCATCTCTTGATTATCAGAGTGACTTCCGCCCTTACTTCTGTCCATACTTTTCACACGAACAAATACAATGTGCGGCTCCTAGCTCCGCGGATATAGCTACAAGAGTCCACAAATAGAGAAGGGCGTGAACTGCCGGAGGTGAGTCATTGATAACAGCGAAGTACAACGGATAAGTATTATCGATATAGTAGTTATTCTTGTTCTCCCGATCATACATACATGACTAGGTCGCGCGTGACCCTGTCGGGCTTTTCTATGTAAGTCCTTTGACTACGAGGTATCGATCTCGTCAACTGAAACCTTGCTTGGAGCGACACGGCGCGCGGGATAGAAATCAGGCCCGGAAATTTGGACGGATATTTCGAACCATTACGGATGCTAGTATGAAGAGAGCAAGGAAGAGAGAAAGGAAAGCGTACTGTACTTAGACTTAACTCCTAACGGCTTACTTAGTACCTGTAACGAGGAAGAAGTGGACGTTGCGTACCTGCTGTTTGGTCGACGTGAACAGCTCCTCCGAGTCAGGAATCCGCACGTGTGCGCGACGGTGTACCCATATGAGGGGTGGTGGCGGCCGCGCGCCACTGTCGCGGTCATGGTCTCCCGGCTGCATCCGCATTCACAGAATGACTGCCAATGGACTCGTTGAGTCGCACAAGACAAAATTCCGATGGCAACGACGAAGTCGATCTCAAGCTACTGACAGACATACAGATCCCCTCATCTAGTCCTATATTATGAACACCACTGTATTATGAGATTTCTGGACCGTTGTTACACAGAACTTTTCCGTTGCAACATGCACGCACGATGCGTTCAAATTGTAACATAGTGGTCTTGGACCACTGTAACACAAGGATTTTCTATTTTTTTCTTTTTGGGGGATGGTGGTGGTGAGGATGTTGGTTATGAACGGTCGTTTGGGAGCTCCGAAAACACGCGCTCGGCGAACTAAATAGAACGAGAATACTATTTAGGGATGAGCGAACTGTCATGAGGGTAGTGAAAGGAACGTTCTCACCTCAGGAACCGCGAGTGTACGAGCGATTGCCGAGGTGTCAGGTAAACTATTCGGGGTATTTAACTATGGAGTATGTTCGAGGGGTACAAAGGGGCGACAGTAGTTGTTACGGCATAAAACAGACAGGTGACAGGTAAGTGTATTAAGGTAGTCTAAGTGCTAAAATAGTCCGACAGCAGACGTCGTGGGGGAGACTCGTGTGTGTAGCGTCGCGGTAGTCGCGCCGATGGTCACGGCGGGCTGATATCTCAACAGGGGAATCAGCAGTTCAGTATTCCGCAAGTACATGGTGCGGTGCATACAGTATATGATCAGAAACTCCCCAATCATTATTCGTTCCGATGAAAAAGGCCAATTATCCCGACACTAATGCAAATTGGAACAAAAATCTTCTACTATCCCATTAGCCTGTCACGTTGTATTCGCCGTCCTTTTAGCTAGCATTGTTCATCAACAATTCACCACCTTGCGCCCTTGCCGGGGGGGCCGTATGCGTGTTACTGGGCACAGAAGCTGTAAATAAGTTTTCAGGAACGGGTACCCCAAAGAGTTCAGGTCTAATCTTCAGCCATACAGGTCAGAGCGTAAGTGTGTAACTCGAGACTCAACCCGACTGGTATCCTCGATCATTGTCTGGGTGTGCAACCGTGCCCCCCTCCGCCCCATGGTTATCATCACTGGACGACCACGAGTGCGCCCACACTCGACATCCAACCCAGCCAGGATGCGCAGCGCAGCCAAAAGCATGGCCATGAGGAACAAAAAACTCGTAGCGATTATCGCCCGTCCTATCGTCCACGAGGCCGACGGTCAGTGGACCGATAAAAGAGGACGACTGGGGCAGGCAGGCACACGGATCAGTCCCGTCAGTATAGGCTCCTTCACTGCGTGCGGGACGCACCTTGTTGGCAATGGAGAACAGACCGTGCCACCGCGCCTCCTTCCCGGGCAGGATGATCTCGGCGTACAGTGACAAGCTTAGCTCTGGAACGCGCCATGCAGCACCCCAAAGTACACCGTGAGCACATATATCTCCGCGGGCACGCGCAATCCCCATCTCATGCCCTGCGGCGCGAATAGCCCGATAACGCCGTACAGAGGAATAACACTCCCAGCAACGAGGCGACGCTGCACGGCCAGCCACAGGAGCGCACCAGGGATTCCCGCGCTTGGAGTAAGTACTCCTGCGGGTACGGGCAAACTGGGCGGCATGTGAAGGGTTGTCTTCGCGAACAGGAGCGCTGTCGAGGTTAACGTCGTGAGCCCTGAAGTCGACCGTTAGCATGAAGGAGTACCACGATGGAGGGGAATTCTACCATCGGAAAGAAGGAACCATGCGGCGAAGGTAGTGGAAAGTATTGCGTAGTTGCCAGATATTGTGCCAGCGCAACATACTGCCCAATCTTTGCCAAACATCCACCACTGGTCGCATGGTCCATTCAACCACCAATGCAGCCGCTGCCACCGCCACCGGACGTTCGCCCGAAAAAAGACCTTCGTGCTCTTCTGTGACGCTATCACTCGATGTTTCCTAGGATGCGCTCGCACCGGGCAGGAAGAGAAGTGCGGGTACAGAAAAAAGGGCCCACCAAGCCCCGGAGCCGCAAATAGAGAGTCGCAGCACCGCAGTCGACCCACTAGCAAGCTGGACTAGAATTAACACGGCCAGGAGCAACAAGATATCGGCCGTGTATCCAAGAGCGATCCCGAGTGAACAAATGCGCGAAGTTGCACAGGACGGCTTCTCTTTATCGCCATGACCTGATGAAGGAAGAGAACAGGTGGCAAGGCGCGGCAGGTATGAATTGAGCACTACGATGAATACGCTGAAGCCAATGTTGGCCAGAATGGAGTGGAGACTGGCGAGCGACCGTACTGCGGAAGAGGATGGGAGAGGGAAGAAGCAGAGGTTCGCGGTACGAGGCTGTATCGGTGGTATTACTACGACACTATAATGCGTTAGAAGAAATGGAAGCGCACCCTGCGATTCGGCCCATAGAGATAACAGTCAACACTTGCAGCACAACAGGAAGTGAATATGTGTAGAGGCTGCAATCGGTGAGCTATGTATTAGCTGCGGATGCTATACCAGTAGCGCACCTCTAGGACGAGAGTTCGACAAGCGCACACATCTGAAACTAGTAGTACCGATCCAAGTTCGTCCAAGACCTCATCTCGACTTGACTACGCATCGCGCTTCGTCCTCGTCCGTCAAGCCAGCAGACGGTAGGGAGCGGTGATATACAAGGTATCATCTTGTCAGGGAGAAGGAATCCATTGTCGCGGGAAAAATATTCGAGACATATCGAAAGGAAGAGAGTGAGAGATATGCCTGGGCCGACTCGCGTTCGTGTTTGGCAGGGACACGTGACCGTCGTCACTATGTATGTTCGGGGTTAGGGTTACAGCAGTTTCCATCCACCAAAACAGAGCCCCCCATCATGCCTACGAACTTCCAAAATTTGACATCGGGGCTCATAGTTGGGTATAGTTTGAAAAATTGGGAAATGTGTCATTCTCGAGAAATTGTAGTTATCAATCTTCATTTTTTTGTCTTCCCTCCGTGGATCAATAACTTTCATTTTTTAATTACTAACAAATAATTTCTCGTGGGAAGTAACTTCGGCAAGGTTACCAAGTACCCTTTTGGACTCAGCCCGTTACTCCTAAAGTGGTCGCAAGGATTCCCTTTGTTTTGGATTTCGCTGTAATCGAACCCATCATTCGATGCCAGTGGCCTCGGATTACTGTAATGTTCAATTGCCGGCTATGGACGACCTCTCTGAGTCTGCGTGTGGTACGTACTGCGTACCGTAGTACGTTATCACTGGTACATGTGACACGAACTGGCGTAAGGTGGGCGCAAGAGCCACCGTTTCTATTAGGCACCGGTCTTCTACGTGCTGCCTCGGATACTGTATACAGGTGGTGTTTAAAAGGGCCGTTGTTTCCTTTCGCCCCCATGGCTCCTGATATCACTGGCTTTACTCGGAAACTCGGTGGCAGCAGCGACCGAACCACCTACTCCCTAGCTGCATTTCTTCTCGTTGCGGGTACCCTTTGGCTCATCGCAAGACTCGCTCAGAGTTCCGCCCGTAAACTTCCGCCCGGTCCGAGAGGGCTGCCCCTCATTGGCGACGTTATTCATATCGCAGATCAGGAATGGCTGGCTTCACCGCAGCGCAGGGATGACTACGGTGACATTCTCTTTCATGCCTCATAAATTGCGCTTATGCATCGTTTAGGTGAAACGATGTATATAAGTGCGCTCGGGAAAGGCATTTTAATTATCAACAGTCAACGCGTCGCCATCGATTTGCTTGAGAAGCGATCCAACAATTGTTCCTCACGACCGCGCTACATCTCTGCAGGAGATTTTATGACAAAGAACCTGTCGTTAACCCTCTCGCCATATGGCGACCTGTACGCTAATCCACATCCTGTCTTATATTTACGCTGATCCAACATAGTTTCCGCCGCTTCCGTCGCGTCGTTGTAGAAGGCTTCTCTAAATCTGCCGTACAGCAATTCTACCCCATCCAGAACCGCGAAGCGATCATGTTGGCGCTTGCACTGATTAAGAGCCCTCCCACTCTGGAGAAGCACTTTCACCGACACGCATGGTCCATCATGTTGACCGTCAATTACCACCTTCCGCCGGTAGAGTCAGAGGATGACCCAAATATCGTCGGAGTTGAAAACCATGTGCGGCGCTTGTTGCACGAGATGCACCCTGGGGCACGTCTAGTTGAGTATCTCCCGTGGTTGAGATATATCCCAAGTAGGTGAGTATATAGTTGTATCGGTCATCGGTCTCATCATATCGTGCCACGCAGGTTCGCCAAGTGGAAACGCGACGTACAAAACTGGTTTATCCAGGATTCACTCATGTTTCAACGACATCTCGGAAAGGTAGCTGATGACCTGGTAAGCGCTGGCAGTATTGATCCGCAGATGAGATGGATCACGTATGCCAACGCCAGGCGAATGGGATCGATCGACCAAGCTTCGGTGCTACAATAATCAAAACTCAGAACAAACACGGCCTTTCAGAAGTCGAACAGGCCTGGCTTGCCGCCGACATGCTGTATGTCCCCAACATATACCCGAGACAAGCCCCAAGAAACTGATGGCACCATCTATTCTAGAGCCGCGGGTGGAGAGACAACATCTACTACACTTCAGTGGTGGATTCTCGCCATGCTCGTCTATCCCGCGGTCCAAGCCCGCGCCCACGCCGAGATCGACGAAGTTGTAGGCCGCGCTCGTCCACCGACATTCGCAGACGTCCCATTTCTCCCTTATATCCGCGCGATGGTCAAAGAGACACTACGCTGGTCACCAGTAGTTCCCTTTGGCGTGCCGCACGCCTCGACTGCAGACGACTGGTACGAAGGCATGTTTATCCCCAAGGGCACAATCTGCCTCCAGAACATGCGTGTTCTCAACTCCGACCCGGAAGTGTTTGGCTCCAATGCGGCAGAGTTCGACCCTACTAGGTACCTAGATGAGAAGGGTCAGGTCAAGACGGTGATGGAGAGTCGAGAGGAGGGACATATGTCATTTGGGTTTGGGCGGCGCATGTGTCCTGGGAGGTACGTCGCTGAAGGGACGCTCACGATCGACTTTGCGACTTTGCTTTGGGCGATGCGATTCGAGCGTCCTGAAGGTTCGCACGGAGAGTTGGACGTGCGTACTATTGTCCAATCTGGCCTGACGGCGTACGTGTTTTATCGTGCTTTGTTTATGGGTTGGTACTAATTAAGCAGCACAGTCATCCTGTTCCCTTTAAATGCAAAGCTGTCCCCCGGTTTACGGATGCCGAAGCCTTACTAAATGAAGCGCTGAGTTTGTACGAATAAAGGGGTCTTCCTGTGGTATCGTAGCATCATGGATGTCATGGTGCTAACTGTCGCGGTTTTGTTCATCTGAAGAGTGTCCAAGGGTATTTGAGTCGGGACACTCTTTTCTTGATTTCCAATGACTTCTTTCCTTACTTTTCACACAAACAAATACAATTTCCGGGGGCTACTGTTTTGCGGATGTGGCTACGAGACTCAGCGCTGACTATTGTGAACTGCTGGGAGTGAGTTATTGATAACGCGGAGCATAACAGATGGTACAACGACCGAGAACCCCCCCCCCCCGACTTGGTGCTTGAATGCATAGAGGTTGTTGGCGGGACCTACTTGAGCTGAGCCAACCCTAGCGGCGGCTCAAGGAGTAGGTAATTGTGAAGAAGCGGCACATCCGAACAGCTTATTACATGTGGATCCATCTAGTACGGCCCTTCCCAGGCACTTAGGTGGACAGGTAGACCGATCTGGTATTCCCTTTCCTCAGACCGAGTTACAATCAACTCCCGCGGAGGCGTGGCATTCTCCCGACTTTGGATTCAAGGCAGAAATGGTGTTCGCATACCCGCCTTTCCGCCACGCAGTCCGAGCCTCTGCACCCCCCTCCGTTCAAGAGTTTGCCCCTGCCCACCTTCCCTCCCCCTAATTCTTGCACATCTGCACACCGCACTTTTGTCTCCCGAAAGTCAACGGGAACGACTGTGGGCGGCATCACTCAGCGGTAAGTTTGCTACCTCTCAGGGATTGGAGTTGGAATGGACGTAAGTTACTTTAATCCAGCGCCCATGAGTGGAAACTAGCCCCCGTTTTGCTGGCATCCTTCCCCTTCTCGATGTTGAAGACCGAGAATAAAGAACCGTCGACAATAATGATGTCATTCCCTTGAAGTTCCTCCCAGGGCAGATGCGTCTCAGACCGCCATACCCCAATGTTGACGAGAATATTGGGTAGTTGCACAAGTCACCCTCTTTGTCTAGGAACTGTTCCAGTTTGAAGGCAGCTGGCTCGGGGTATAAAGCCCCTGCGACCTCTCATGGGCGATTAAAGCGGCTTCCTCATTTTAGATCCTAAAAGTCCCTCAGTACGCGCGGGTGAACGAACTTAGTATATTAACCAACCTAAAAGTCTATGGTAAGGATATTAGTTAGGGATTCTGTACTGTGAATACGGGCGGGACGACTTACCCCTCAGTACGCACAGGCGAACGAACTGAGGGGTCTGTAAACTAAAGTACGACTTAATTATACTACTTCTGTTTATGTATTCTTTCTCGTAAATAGTTTGTTTAATCATATGTGATCGATTCAATCTCAGGTCATCATGGTCCGTCCTATAACATGACACACAACACTCCCCCTCAGTGTGCACTTGGATGCTGCGCTGACATATATGCATCAACATTGACCACTCCTAAGAAGCCGCGAAGGCTTGCAAAGGCTGGCTCTGGAAGCACTTTCGTCAGAATATCCGCAATATTGTCAGCGGTACCAATTTGAGTAACGGCCACATCCCCACTGTCAACACACTCCCGGATCCAATGATATCGGACATTGAGATGTTTTACACGATTGTGGAATGCTTGGTCACCACTGAGGATCACCGCAGCTGAGTTGTCGCAGTGGAGCTTTGAAGGGCCTATGGGTTTGTAACCCAGCTCGGTCAGAAGATTGCACATCCACATTAGTTCCCTGCTAGCTTCTGAGACAGATATGTATTCAGCCGCGCAAGTGGAAGTGGCGATGGTTTTTTGTTTCTTCGACGACCAGGAGATCATTCCAGAGCCCAGTGAGAAGCAGTACCCCCCGACTGATCGTCGGCCTTGCGGTCCAGGGTCGTTTGCATAGTCTGAATCACTGTACCCCAAAAGGTTTGGAGATTTGTTGGAACCCCCAAGACGTAAGGCCCAAGTCCGAGTTCCTTTCAGGTAGCGTACCACGCGTACTGCAGCTATCCAGTGGGCTTCGCGGTAACAGTTGACGAACTGGGATAGTTTGCTGACTGCGAATGCGATGTCGGGGCAGCTCCCGCTAGTGACGTACATGAGTGATCCCACGAGCGATCTGTATGGGAGCGAGTTCAGGTGGTCTTGCTCCCCCTCATCTAGCGGCGTCTGAGGGTCCGGGGGCAGCAGTTGCGCTCCATATGCCATGGGTGTGGAGGTGGGTTTGGCATCTGACTGATGGTAAGTTGCGATGATTTTGTCAATCAGAGCAGTTTGACTGAGGTATATGGTTCGCGTAGATCTGTCCCGCCTCAAAGCAATGCCGACCACTAGCTTAGCTTCCCCAAGCGCTGTAATCCGGTAGGAAGACTCCAGATTTGTGCGGAACAGGGCTGCCTCAGCGTCGTTAGATGAGACCGCTAGCATGTTGTCCACGTGAACAGCCACAATAGTCGTAGCCGACGCAGTATGGTGAGTATAGACACACCATTCGCAGTCCGCGTGTTTGAAACCCCAGGAAAGGAATGAGGCGTTCATAGTTTTGTTCCAGATTCGGGAAGACTGGCACATCCCGTACAGTCCACGGTGCAGCTTCCAGACATGAGACTCTTTGCCGGGCATGGCGAAACCGGGAGGCTGTTCCATGAACTGAACTTCTTTCTCAGGGAGGATGCCGTTGAGGAACGCAGTTTTGACATCATATTGCTCGATGCGCCAGTTGTTACAGGCGGCAAGGTGTAAGATTGCGCGCAGGGATTCCAGGCGTGTGGTGGGAGAGGTTGTATCAGTGTAGTCTCTCCCCCATACCTGTTGAAAACCTTTTGCAACCCAACGGACCTTGTGGCGCACCGCGTTGCCGAGTTCATCCCGCTTCAGGCGACAAACGAATTTCCCGCGAAGGGGTTTTCGATCAGATGGAACACTGGAACGTGGGACTAATTCGAAGACCTTCATGTCTTCCAGGCTGCAGAGTTCCTCCTGAGTGCCTTCGAGCCATTTGTCTCTATCGTCAGAAGTTAGAGCTTCGCGCCAGGAAGGCGCGTCAGGGTCTTCTACGTCGACCAGCATGATGGCTTCCTCATCAAAAGCAGGCGGATTGTTTGGTATGCTGGTGCAGATCGCGGTTTGACTTGTTGACGTTGAATGATCTTTCGGAGAAGAGGCTGAATCTTTCTTCTTTGGCTCCAAACCATCGCAGGTGTCTTGTCTGGAAGGAGCAGGGATATGTGGGTGGTTTGATTGGCGGGGCGATGGGTCAGCGGAATCGGCAGGTGAAACATCCACGATCACCCCTGGATGAAGAGGGTGTGGAGAAGCATCTAAGTGTTCGACGAAACGAACATGGTGAGTGTCTATGATGCATCCACCCTGTTTGTTCCAGCACCGGTAAGCTTTCACGTTGGGTGCGTAGCCGATTAGTATGCATTCCACCGAGCGTGCAGCAATTTTGGGGTTATTACCACTGATCAGAACAAATACACGACATCTGATTTCACACAAATGGGAAAGGGATGGTCTATTTCCGAACCAAAGTTTGAAAGGGGTTCGGCCCCCAATCGATCGCGAAGAGGTTAGAGTGGTCAGATGGGAAGCAGTGATGATGAATTCGTCCCACATTTGCAGAGGGGCATCGCAGGCCAAACGCATGGTTCGGGCTTTGTCCATCAATGTACGGTGAAGGCGTTCAACCCAGCCGTTCTGGGCAGAGGTATGTGGCGTGGTAAATTGATGTGTGACCCCCCGATCAGCACACCAACGGGCCATTTCCGTGGATCGAAGCTCTCCATTGTCTGTTAGAACATAGCCAAGTTTGTCGCCGGTTTGAGTCTCCATGCTTAGGTGCCAGTGTTGGAACGCGCTGAACGCTTCGGATTTGGCTTTGAGTAGGCAGGTCCAGTTATAGCCAGAGTAATCGTCAATAAATTTCATGATGTATTTGAAACCGGAACGAGACACGACTGAGTGAGGACCCGACAGATCGATATACACCCGCTCCAGCCTCCTAGTTGCCCGTGCTCCTTCGCGTTCTTTTGGTACCGAAGATCGTGTCTGTTTACCCCTGGACGCAATGATCACATGCTTGCGGAGCCAGTGACATGTCAACGGTCATACCTGTTGCTATTCCGTTCCGCGCCATATCCATCACAGTGCGATGGTTAGTGTGACCGAGGCAACGATGCCAGGTTTCCAGATCAGGGACAGTTTGAAGGGATGGCAAAGTGACCGATGTTCTGGATGGGTCAGGTGACAGAGAGCTAGGCAAGGCATAGAGATTGGATAGACCAGGGGCGCAGTCAGCAAGCAGAGTCCCTTCTTTGTCAGAAAGTTGGCAGCGCCCAGAGCGGAAGACAGTGGTGTAGCCGAGTCGGTTGAGCTGATGGATGGAGACAAGGCGGACGCCGGCATCGGGCGCGAAGAGGACCTGCTGCAAGATGAGCCGCGCATTCGTTTCGGGCAGGTAAAGTTCAATGTTTCCGACCCCCACGGTGTACACCGAAACATTTCCCACACCCGAGATTCTGCGTGGCTCAACAAGCGTTGCAAGGGATGTGAAGTCGGAGCGCAAGCAACTGATGTGACTAGAGGCACCAGAGTCAAGGAAGAAGGGTATGTTTGATGGGCGACTGATCAGCGCTGTCTCAGGATGATCGATCGAAGCGATCAGCATCTCGCTGGTGTCCAGTGGGGTGTCGGCGGAGTTGCTCGGTGCCCAATCGGGAGACTCTCCCTGATCCGGAGAGGCAGGCTCCGCAGATTCAGCGATTGCGGCGTTGACTTTGTGATCGGGGCGATAGCGAGTCCCATTGATCCAGAGGGAGCCGTCGTCATCGACTTTCAGCGCAGTACCAGAGTTTTGCACAGAGGTCTCCGCTTGGGGTCGAGCACGTTGACGAGAAGCCTCTCGAGCCGCACGTTGGCGCGTGATTGCGTCGAACATGGAAACGCCTTCCATTTTCCCACCAGGTGATACGCAGTATTCGATGGTGTGGCCAGATCGTTTGCAATTAGGGCATAGGACGGTGCGTGGCGGAAGTTGGGCTGGCAAAGCGAGGGAAGAGGAGGAAGGCAGTAGCCCTTGGTTGTTTTGTGCATTGCGCAGTTCGAAATAGTATTGCATACGGTTCTCTAAAAGTTCGACGGTGATAGTGCCGTCCATGAGGGAGGCAGCCAACGAGTCGTGTACAGTGGGATGCGACGTTTTGAGGTTCAGAAGCAAGAAGAGAAGCCCCAAGCGCTGCACGTCAACATGGCCTATGCTCTCAATCCGATGGACCAGATCTCGGAAAGTCGTCATAGCAGTGTCGAATTTCGCGGCGTCATCATCGAAGGTGATTTGCATGAGCTTTTGGATCAATTGAAGTTGAGTGAGTCCGCTTCGTTTTTCGTGTCTGACGCGCAAGATTTTGTATGCTTCCGCCGATGTGGCGCAGGTAGAAATGTGTTGTACCTCCGCAGAGAACATCTGAGTTTGCATGTACCCCAGTATCATGCGATCGTTGCCGTTCCAGTAACGATGTCCCAGTGAGTCGATACGTTGATCAGGGCACTGTAGTAGACCAAGGGGATACTCGTCGAGTTGAGTCATGGCTAGTGATCGTAGTAAACAGCGAGACCATTCCAGCCAGTTACCCGCCGTGAGCGAGAGCTTAAGGTCAGATGGCCAAGGAGGCAGGCAGCCCAGCCAGGGTTTCGCGTTTGATAGTAGGACCATGACTACGGCGGTCATCGGAAGGGTTATTGTCACGGTGGCTGCGATGACTGCGATTGCGACGCGAGTTCTTTGAGTATCGTCTAGGTGGCGATGGGGTTGTGCTTTGATGGGAGGATGAATCGGATCCATAGTACCGCTCCTGTCTCCGCTCAGGTGGGGGTTGCACTCTGTGGTTATGTTGCGATGGTCGCATCTGGGGGGGTACGTATACACGTGTTGCGGGTGTGTATCCGTCGGATGATTCGTGCGAGCGGGCAACATGGTACAGGTGCGGGGGTGGCTCTCGGGAACTGCGTGTGTCTAGATTGTGGTGCGGTGAAGCTCGAGGCAGTTGTGTTGATGGGATGGCAGGCGGTGTGAGAGACATTTCTGACTCGTTCTTAGCAACTGAGCTGGGGACAGTGTGTCTGGAATTGGATGCAGAGTCTATGTTAGCTTGCCATGAGCTTTGATTGTCGGCGTTTGAGTCCGCGAGTGGGGGTAGTTGAGACAAATTGGTCAATGAGCTGGGGATGGACGATTGATTCTGTTCGGCAGACATGGGGAGATCCTATGAGTGGTTCTGGCTGATTCTGTAGACTCTGACTGATTCTGGACGAAAAGACGACAAGACTTCCGAATTGGACACAAAGAGAGAGAAGCTGAGATTACAAGAAGCAAGTCTCTGGTTCTGAGGGATCCAGGAGGAACGGCGGGCGGCAGCTTAACGACCCGCAGGGCCCCATAACCTTTTAGATCCTAAAAGTCCCTCAGTACGCGCGGGTGAATGAACTGAGTATATTAACCAACCTAAAAGTCTATGGTAAGGATATTAGTTAGGGATTCTGTACTATGAATACATGGCGGGACTGACTTACCCCTCAGTACGCACAGGCGAACGAACTGAGGGGTCTGTAAACTAAAGTACGACTTAATTATACTACTTCTGTTTATGTATTCTTTCTCGTAAATAGTTTGTTTAATCATATGCGATTGATTCAATCTCGGGTCATCACGGTCCGTCCTATAACACGACACACAACACCTCACCATGGACTTACTAGTACTACCGCACCTGGTGAGGCCTCAGGATGGCATCTGACTGATTCCGGCACTTTCTAGGTCCTAGATTAAAAGCGCTCCTCCCAAAGAAAAAGGCAAGAGCAAAAATGTAACCCGGGCCTTTATCGTCAATAGTCACGTGTGTGGCTTTGATTCTCGGGCTTTTCCGGGTCCTCTGCATACCCAGTATACGGCGGTGCACCAAGAGGTGGACTTCCAAGAATGATCCTGCAAGGGCATCTTGATCTTTAGCAGCGCCAATAATTGACACTCTATAGATGCCAGTGACCCCTATCTGGGTCGCTAACATTCAATTAATTACTTGTTATGGACGGGTTGATGCAAGGGGTTGATGCGTTGATGGACAGCCTGAGTCCGCATGTGACACGAATAGGCGCAAGAGCCGTTGTCTCCCCGTCGAGGTTTACTTTCACCCCCATGGTTGCTTGTCCTCTTGAAATCACTGGTTTTACTTGGATACTTGGCAGTAGCAACGACTCAACGACCCACCTCCTAGTTGCACTTCTCTTCGTCGCGGGCACCCTTTGGCTCATCGCAAGCCTTGCTCGGAGCTCTACCCGTAACCTTCCACCAGGTCCGAGAGGGCTTCCATTCATTGGCGATATTCTACACATCGCAGATCACGAATGGTTGGCTTCACCGCAACGCAGGGACGACTATGGTGACATTCCCTCTCTTTCATGCCTCATAAAACACGCTCATGCACCGTCCAGGTGAAACGATGTATATAAGCGCGCTTGGGAAAGGCATGTTAATGATCAACAGTCAACGCGTCGCCGTCGATCTTCTTGAGAAGCGATCCAATATATTTTCTGATCGACCGCGCTATATCTCCGCAGGCAGTTTTATGACACAGAACATGTCGTTAATCCTTTCGCCATATGGCGACCTGTATGCAATCCACATCTTATCTTATATATCCACGCTGATCCAACATAGATTGCGCCACTTCCGTCGTGTCGCTGTAGAAGGCTTCTCCAAATCTGCCGTACAACAGTTCTACCCCATCCAGAATCGCGAGGCGATCATATTGGCGCTTGCACTGGTCAAGAGTCCTCCCACCATGGCGAAGAATTTTCACCGACACGCATGGTCTATAATGTTGTCCGTGAATTACCACCTTCCGCCAGTAGAGTCAGAGCATGACCCATCTCTCGTTGGAGTCGAAAACCATGTGCGGCGCTCGTTACACGAGATGCACCCCGGGACACGTCTAGTTGAGTTTTTTTTTCCCTTGGTTGAGACATGTCCCAAGTAGGTAAGTACATTATCGTATAGGTTGTCGATATCCTCTCATCGTGCCACGAAGGTTCGCCAAATGGAAACGCGACGCACAGTTCTGGTTTATTCATGACTCGCTCATGTTTCAACGTCTTCTCGGACGAGTTGTTGATGATCTGGTACGCGCTGGCTGTAGTGGTTGACAGAGGAAATGAATCATGTAGTGTCCCAACGCCAGGCGAACGGAATTGATCGACCAAGTTTCGGCGCTACGATAATCAAAACTCAAAGTAAGCATGGCCTTTCAGAAGTCGAGCGGGCCTGGCTCGCTGGCGACATGCTGTATGTCCCCTGACATATACACCGAAATGGGCCCCGAGAATCTGATGGCACCATCTATTCTAGAGCCGCGGGTGGGGAGACAACGTCTACTGCATTGCAATGGTGGCTTCTTGCCATGCTCGTCTATCCCGCGGTCCAAGCCCGCGCCCACGCAGAGCTCGACGAAGTTGTAGGCCGCGCTCGTCCACCAACATTCGCAGACGTCCCATTTCTCCCCTATATCCGCGCGATGGTCAAAGAGCCACTACGCTGGTCACCAATAGCTCCCTTTGGCGTGCCGCACGCCTCGACCGCGGACGACTGGTACGAAGGCATGTTCATCCCCAAGGGTACGATATGCCTCCAGAACATGCGCGTGCTCAACTTCGACACGGAAGTATTTGGCCCCAATACGGCAGATTTCGACCCGACTAGGTACCTGGATGGGGGGGTCAGGTCAAGATGGTGATGGAGAGTCGAGAGGAGGGACATATGTCATTTGGGTTTGGGCGGCGTATGTGTCCTGGGAGGTACGTCGCTGAAGGGACGCTCGCGATCGACTTTGCGACTTTGCTTTGGGCGATGCGATTCGAGCGTCCTGAAGGCTTGCGGGGTGAGTTGGACGTGTGTACTATTGTCCAATCTGGCCTGACGGCGTACGTGTTTTTGCGTTCTTTGTTTATGAGTCCGTACTAATTAGACAGTGTAGAGTCCCTGTTCCCTTCGAATGCAAAGCGGTCCCTCGGTTTACGGAGGCTGAAGCCTTGCTGAACGAAGCACTGAGCCTGTACGAATAAAGGGGTCTCTTGCAGTGTTATAACATCGTGTTGCTAGCTCAGGCTGTCGCGGTTTTGTTTTTCGGAAGAGTGTTTATTACGGGGACTTTGAGTCTGGACCCCCCCATTTCTTGAGATCATCGACGACTTCGCCCTTAGTTCTCTCGCTTGTTTACCCTCACATATTCCGTACGACCGGAGGGGCGATGACTATTTTTAAAACAAGGCAATATGCTCGAAGGTTTGAACTGCCCAGGTTCATTATTTTGTTTCCCATCCCAGCAAGCACCCCAGTACGAATCGTATTGTCCTTCCTAGGACGAGGGCGGATCTCACATTCGCTCTCTTTTGAAGTCCAAGTTCTTCGCCCTTGCATGTTTCAACAACCCCTCTCACACTCTGCACCATACTTTTCGCACAAATAAATTCAACGTCCGGGGGCTACCGCAAGCGCCTAGATCACTTACCCTATACAACAGCTTTATACTCACACTTTTGATCACCTGCAACCACACTCACATTCCAAACGATATTCACGACCATATATAAGACGCTCCTCACCATTTCTTGCTCCCTATTATAATTATTCTCTTCCCGCTTTCTCTCCTACACACATACCCCGAGATCTCTTTTATCTTTTACGAGTCACGCTTGGTTCACGTTCCGCGCCTAGTTCTACCTTAAGTGTTGCTTGACATACGCCAAGCTTCCAGGTCCTAGTAATTGTCATTACACAGACCAACTAACTCGTGGCCGCACTCGCTTGTCGTGCATCATGCCTTGTAGACAGGCACGATTCACCGTAACGGGGCCCAGTTTACACCTCTGGTCGAGGGGCATGTTTCGACCACAACCCTAAATAGCCAGTTCGGGTAAAAACATTTTGTTGGCGCAACGATCCGCCTGGAGCCACCCCGAGAGGCCTTTCATTTCAATTTTTAAATTAAATTTTTATGCTTCACAACCTTTTACCACCAGTTGTAGTACTTGTGTCTCGTGTCAGTCTCATGTCTAAATAGGACCCTCTTTTCTTCGCGCGCCAATTCACTCCACTCATTTCATGATCATCAATCACGCTTTCCCTGAATAAACAAATTTCTAGAGCAAGTTTTTTGGGTCGCGTGACTCGCGTCAAGATTCCCCGTCCTGCGGTGGCGCCCCTCGCTCGCCCGCGCGTCCAATATTATCAACTTCGTTAGGCCTGCAGGTTATCACCGCCTGCAGACCTTGACTTTCTCATCGAAAACTCCACACGCACGCGGACCCAGAGGGGCCTGCTCGCTGGCTCAGTAACTATCAGATATCCTGCAACATCTATTAACACAGGGAGGAACTGTAATACAATTAAGCTCAATACAGATACACTACCCAAAAAAAAAAAAAAAGAAGCGCATTATTGATACGGCGCCATACATCTTCCTCGGACTACTATCGGAACTCCTTTCCGGTAATGGGGCGACAGTCAGTGGCTCAAGACGCAGATCCCACAAAATCGACCGGATGACAAAACCCTGACAAGCGAAAGAAAAAAAAAAAAAGGCACGAACGGCTTGTCTAGGGAAGCGAGAAATAAACCGTTAAGAATTGCTCGTAGTTGAGCCGCACCCAACCGTCCTTATCCCCGTCGAGACGCGCAAAAGATTCCGTGAACTGCTTGACGAACACGCACGCACGCATGAAGCGGTCGAACGTGATACTGGGCCGACCTGGCACTTCAGAACCCGTAGGTGAGGAAGCTACCCAAAAAAAAAAAAAAAAGGTCGACATCAGCGCCGCGTGAACGAGTCAAAAGAAGCCCCTCAGACATCTAAAAACAGATGAGGACGTACCATACTTGGCCACGAGAAGAGCGAGCAAGTGGTGGGGAAGCTTAAAGCCGAACTGACTCAGGGCGCTCTGTAGTTCCGAGCCGTCGATGGTCCCAGAGCCGTCCCGATCGAAACGTCGGAATACGTGTTGCCAGTCCTGTTGGTTATGCCTTAGTTTTTTTTTGTTTTTTTTTTTTCAGCGTTTACTCGACTCATACACACCTCGATGTATCTCCAAAGGCCGGAGAACTAAGAATAGCAGGGGGGGAACACGTGAGAAGAGACTGCGGACGACATAAAGCAAAGCTCGCCTTACCTCGTTAAAGTCAATATCGCCGGTGCGATTTGTGTCCTGTGATGTGTGATGTTAAGTGGATCAAGCGCCGCCTCGATGTGAGATTGTCACACTTACAAAGAGGCTCATGAGGAGTTTCACAGTGTCGAGGTCAAAAGCTACAAAAAAACCGAGTCACACGTACATTGAGTAAGCCCCCAAGCAGAAGGTGGTGTGTGGAGTGGAGAAACTTACGAGTCCAGTCACCATTAATCAGCGCCCTCTCTATCAATCACCCATTTTAGCTCGGTCATGATATGCTGCGCATAGATTTTAGGGGCTTTTGAAAAAGCACGACTCACGCAGTTCGGGCGCAGAAATGCTCCCAGACCTATCCACATCGACGGTGACGAACCACGACCATAATCTAAGCATTTTAAGTGAGATACTAGAACCCAAACTTGGGAGATGGTCTTGACTTACTTGGGATTAGCACCGGGCGGCGGAACTGACTCGCGCATAATGGCAAAGCCACCTGCTCCGCCCGCGGCTGGGTACCGGCCATTCGCACGGGTATATTTTGTGCCGGGAGGGGTGAGCCCAGGTGTAGGACTGTACTGTGTGCCGTACTGTGCGCCGTATTGTGAGTTGTATTGTGAACTATGGCGCTGTAGGATTGAACGAAACGCGGAGCACGCGTACATGTTAGCATAACGACACCTGAGGGTGGTTGGTAAAAGTTGCTTACACGAACGTAGGACATTCTCGTAGACACTATGTAGTGGTTGGAAGAGAAGTGGTGGTTGTTGTTGTTGGTTGGGTAAAAGTAAGAAGGGTGTTGAAGTTCCGGTTGATTTACGACCCTGAAGGATGTCTGAGCAATATAAATGAAGGTGGGCGAAGCGCACAGCCAGTTCTATTTTGAGGCCCTGATGATTCAGGGGGGCGTTCAGTTCCCCGAGGTGCGCCAAAAGCGCGGATATAGCCCCGAACAGCCAGCCGTGCTGTATGGGCGGAAGGCTCTCCTGGGGAGCATCCTCGACGCATTTGGGTACTTCACACAGCATGTGTTACCCGCCTTGGAGCGCATCGAACCCTGGAGTTCTTGTATCGACCTTCGCGACCATTCGACAGCACACAGCCCCTCGTCATCTGGCCACAGCCAGTGTATTCTTGTCAGGGTCGTGCGGTGCAAATGATGCGGTGCAGACAGGTTGGTGACGACGGAATGCCACAATTAGGCACGATTCTCGGCAAGTGGGTGGATACAGAGCGGCATTACCATTACCATATTATGACTCGGTCTGACAAATGCGGAAAACTCGGAATCGTCGTTACATAATCAATTTGTTATCAGGATTATGTAATTTAGACCCATCAAAAACCAAGAAGTCGATACAAGAATATCTGATAGACAGTAGCCAGGAGGTTAAGGAAACAACAAACACAATTCACGATACGAGGTCCTGATCTGCGGATACTAGGCTGCTTAACGTACTGTACAAGTAGCTAGCTTTCTTCCTCATTCTCTTACAAAAAAAAAAAAAAGCCCCAAACCAATTTCTAGTTATCGAGCTCCTTGGGCCATCACCATCTGTTCAGGGCAACGACAAGACGGTCTGCAAGAACTGGTCATAGTTGATTTGTATCCAACCATCGCGGTCGGTATCGAGAGCGGAGAACGCCTCAGTGATTTGCTTGATAACGACGCACGCGCGCACGAAGCGGTCGAACGTGATGCCTGGGTGAGCCCCTGGGTAGGAACTATGGGTCTGCGGTGCAGATGCTTTGACGTCTTGTATGAGTAAGTGCGGATAAAGAAAGCCACATCAGCGGTACAGACCGTATTTGCGCTGCAGGAGGTCGAGCAGCTGCGGGGAGAGCCTGTAGCCGAACTGGTTCAGAGCATTCTGCAGCTCGGTTCCATCGATGCTGCCGGATCGATCGCGGTCAAAGTGGCGGAAGACGCCTTGCCAATCCTGGTGCGCTCTCGTCAGATACTGTGGGCGTGGGATGTGAAGGAGAAGGGGTGCACACCTTAATGTACTTCCACAGGCCGGCGAACTAGGGTGAAGGGGTCAGCGGTGCTTGGGAAAGGGGGTCATGGGATATGCAAACCTCGTTGAAACCGATTGTGCCGCTCCTATCGGTGTCCTTTACAAGCGGAAAGTGGAAAAGGTCAGGTGTGAAAGGGATAGCGATCATAAAACACATACGAAGATGCTCATGAGAAGCTTGACAGTGTCGAGATCAAAGGCTATATAAGCGATGTCATCAATGATCTGCGCCATCCGGTAAGATCAACATCCGGAGGTACGCACGGGACCAATCTCCATTGATCAGCGCCCTCTCTGGGAGAAGCATGAGCGGCATAGCGGGAACCCGAATAAAATTAGCACTTACGGAGCTCAGCTGCAGAGATATGATTCGATCGATCCACGTCGACCGCAGAGAACCACGACCAGAGCCTACAGTTGTCAGCTATAACTCACGGGGGGAGTATGTAGTGCGTTCCACGTACTGGGGGTCAGCACCGGGGGGTGGAGCTGCCTGGTGAGGCGCAAAGCCTCCGGCTCCGCGATATCCGGCAGGGGGACCGTACTGCTCGTGTATGTATGTGTGAGTGCACAGTCAGGAGTTCGTGAAGGGCGGAGCGAACGTACACCGCCGTAAGACATGTTTCCGTGTGTTCAGGGGGCTGAGGGTGAGTTGTATGTGTACCTTCGCGTGAGTGAAATCGAATAGATGAGATAGAAGCGTCGCACAGTCGTTTATATAGGTGAGAACGGATGTGAGACACAGCCACTGGTAAATTAATTGTTCAGGCGCCTTAGAACCTCTGGGAGTGAGGCGTTATCTGTAATGGCAGACACAGCGTCACTAAATCAGTGGAGAATGGAGAGGAAAGGAGAGGAGATGAGAGGAGTTTGAAGCGCCAGGCTGTGCTCTATCATCGATTCCACACCGGCGGTTGCCGCTCTCCCCCCTAATGTAATCTAGGCGATCACGGGTCCGGGTTCCGAAACATGGCCCTTCCGTGGAAGGATCTCTGGCTCTGGCCAGCGGCGGACTACGACTGAGCTTAGACCCGAGCTCATCGAAAAAAAAAAAAAAAACCCACTAGACACCCTCGCATTGCCACTCTGAGGCGGTGACGGTACTGTGCTTTCGGCAGCCTGACTAAAGCCCGAAGCCGAGCTCTGTGGCAGTGGATTTGCTATGCTATACATGGCAGAAATACTGGTACGGTGACCCGCTTTTGGCAATCGATGCCATGAAATTAACGCCTGTACGTGCTAAGGGCACGCCACTATCTATCTTCTTTCCACACTAGCACTGGACGCAAGGACTTGCAGGGTTATATTGTATTGTATCGAAGTCATGGCGTGTCCGAACTCAGGGCAACCCCCGTTGTGGATCAGACGAATGCAATACCTGTCGTCCCCCCCGTCAAGTGTCGTTGGTCAACTTGGCAAAGCGCGCACCTTCTTTTGTTCTCTACGATAATCGCGGCATCGGTCGCCAACCCTCGAATTCAAAACTGAATGCTATTTCAGGACGAGCGCTCTCCTTTCCAGGAACGGAAGAACGGCGCTGATGGGGCTGCGTACATATTCGCACGTCTGCCACCACCCTGAGCCTAATCGAGTGGAGTACTGTAGTAATTGTGATGTATGATGTCCAATACTAGTATGATTCATCCCCATCTGACACCTTCTCCCACGAACAGAGATTCTCTCACTAAGATCAACCGCAAGTCCTCAGCGTGCGACGTTATTTACATTCTTGAGGTCTTTGAGGGGTCCATGAATCGGATAGGCCCTTTTCATAACTATGAGCAGGCGACTTGACAAGTTGACAATCTCGCCAACTAGCGACGACAAAAAAGGAATCAGTCATTGTGACCACACAAAGTCCCTGTTAACAATCAACTCTCTGCACTTACACCCGTCGTTACTTGGATTTTTATATGAGATCCGTGGCAGGAGGAAAATTCTATATAGGTTAGCTTACGGCAGCTGAGGTGGACATCAAAGAATACCGTAGAATATATCTCAACCATGGGAAATACTCAACTAGACGTGTCCCGGGTTGCATCTCGCGCACCAAGCGCTGCACATGGGTATCGACTCCAACGACACGTGGGCCATCCTCTGACCCTACTAGTAGAAGGTGGTAATTGACGGATAACATGATAGACCATGAGTGTCGGTGAGAATGATTCTCCAGAGTGGGAGGATTCTTGATCAGTGCAAGCGCCAACATGATCACCTCGCGATTCTGGATGGGGTGGACTCGGAAGTGCTGTCCGGCTGATTCGGAGAAGGCTTTTACAGCAACACGACGGAAGTGACGCAATCCAAGTTGGATCAGCGTGGATATAAGTCAAAATGTAGATTGCATACTGGTCGCCATACATATGGCATGGTTAACGACCGGTTCTTTGTTATGATAGTATTGCCTGCGGAGATATAGCGCAGTCTATTGGAAAAATATTAGATCACTTCTCAAGTAAATCGATGGCGACGCGTTGGCTGTTGATCACTACAGTAACATGCCTTTCCCAAGCCGCGCTTATATCTTTTAAACCATTCATACTTATCCCGGAGTAGCCTGAGGCTTAGACCGACGAGGCCAGCTTACATTTTACAAAGATTGTACCTAATAAAGGCGGTGCCCCCATTACCAGAAACAAGAGGTTAAGTGAAGCGTTTGAGTGGGGTTTCTTAAGCAGTTTGAAAACTGTTTGCCCCGAGAACAAGCCCGAGAGATCACAATCACGCGGGAGAGCTTTTCATTCTGGACGTCAAACGCCGATCGCTTGATGGTCGTCTATGGGAATCCGGATCCGGGGGCCACTTCCTCTAGTGGACCAGTTTTGGGGCGTGTGAGCGCGCGACGACCTTCCTGGATAAAATTCAATGGGTGCTCTGCGTCTTTTCTCCTCGGGCCAATGACATGGCAGGAGCAGGTGGGGTTGTTAAGGATGAATGGGACGTGGACTTGACACCATGCTGTGTTGTACCTCGTACCGACATGTGTGGATGGTGTGGGGTGTATGTATTAGCCGGAACCTGCTTACGTTTCCGTGCCCATGAAGGCGTGGGTCTGTTGCCACTTATTTGGCTGTAGCAGTGACTTGGACGTGGTTCGGCGGGTGTAGCGGAATTTCTTGGTCTTGTTCCCTTGAGCGTCCTTCACTCTTTGTGTCGCAGCTTGCCTACAATGTGGCTGCCCCCATCAGGCGCCCGGGTGTGCTTGTTAATTACTCTTGTTCATGCGCTCAACCTTGACAGGCTCTTCCAAGTCCTTTGCCTAGTACCATGACCCCGTCATATGCATCATATGACGCACTTCCATGAATGATCCAGTTAACCCTTGCAAGGGCATTTATCTATAACATTATCGATACAGCTAGATCCACTTCAATAGACCCCATGCATTTGGCGGACCATCAGCGGAGTTCATAGTTAAGTACAGCGTGAGATTCTTGAAATATGATTTATCTTGCATAATTGGAGTTATAAAATAGTTATCCCATAGTTGATGACGGTCACAAAGAACACAAACGTGAGCCTTCCAGTTGGCTTGAGTATGCCTTTGCGAGTATCTCTCTCAGTCTCTTACTTTCAATATGTCTCAACCATTTTTTCCCGTGACAACAGATTTTTTCTCCCTGACAAGACGATACCTTGTATATCACGGCCCTTACCGTCTGCCGGCTCGATGGACGAGGACAAAGCGCGATGCGTAATCAAGTCGAGATGAGTCTTGGATGAGCTTTGATCGGTGCTACTAGCTCCAGGTGTGTGTGTTTGTCGAACCCTCGTCCTAGAGGTGTTCTACTGGTATAGCATCCCGCAGCTAATACATAGCTCACCAACTGCAGCCTCTACACATATTCACTTCCTGTTGTGCTGCAAGCGTTGACTGTTATCTCTATGAGCGGAATTCCCAACAGGTGTGGGCTTTCATTCTTTCCAACGCATTATAGTGTCGTAGTAACACCATTGATACAGTCTCGTACCGCGAACCTCTGCTTCTTCCGTCTCCCATCCTCTTCCCCAGTACGGCCGCTCGCTAGTCTCCTCTCCATTCTGGTCAAAATAAGCTTCAGCGTATCCGTCGTAGTGCTCAATTCGTACCTCCCCGCGCCTTGCCCCTCTTTCTCTTCCCTTCATCAGATCGTGGTGATACAGAGAAGCTGTCCTGTACAACTTTGGCGCATTTCATCACTCAGGATCGCTCTTGGCTACACGGCTAATATTTTGTTGCTCTCGGAGGTGTTAATTCCAGTCTAGCTTGCTAGCGGGTTGACTACGGTGCTGCGAATCACTATCGGCGGCTCCGGGGCTTGGTGGGGCCCATTTTTTCGGTATCCGCTCTTCTCTTCCTGCCCGGCGCGAGCGCATCCCCAGGAAACATCGAGTAGTAGCGTCACGGAAAAGCGCGAAGGACTCTTTGCGGGCCAACCGGTCCGGTGACTGCGGCTGCGGCTGCATTGGCGGTTGAATGGCCCCTTGCGACGAGACGTGGCGGATACGTAGAAGAGATTAGGCAGCATGTTGTGCTGGCACAATATTCGGCGACTACGCAACACTTTCCGCTACCTTCGCCGCGTGGTTCCTTCTTTCCGATGGTATAGTGGTTTTTCCCTCCATCGTGGTACCTCCTTCATGCTAACGGTCGACTTAAGGGCTCACGACGTTAACCTCGACAGCGCTCCTGTTCGCGAAGACAACCCTTCACACGCCGTCCAGTTTCCTCGTAGGAGTACTTACTCCAATCCTTGGTGCGCTTCTGTGGCTGGCCGTGCAGCATCGCCTCGTTGCCGGGAGTGTTATTCCTCAGTACGGCGTTATCGGACTGTTCGCCGCCGCGGGGCATGAGATGGGGATTGTGCGTGCTCATGGTGTACTTTGGGGTGTTGCATGGCGCGTTCCAGAGCTAAGCTTGGCACTGTACGCTGAGGTCACCGCTGCCCGGGGAGGAGGCGCGGTGGCACGGTCTGTTCTCTCCATTGCCAACAAGGTGCGTCCCGCACGCAGTGAAGGAGCCTATACTGACGGAACTGACCCGTGTGGTTCTGCCTGCCGCAGTCGTCCTCTTTTATCGGTCCGCCGATCGTCGGCCTCGTGGACGTAGAACGTGCAACATCTGCTACGGTTTTTTGTTCCTCATGGGCTATGCTTTGGGCGGCGATATGGATCCTGGCTGGGTTGGATGTCGGGTGTGGGCGGACAGATGTGCACGTTTGGTCGTTCATCCAGTGGTGGCCATGGGACGGAGGAGGGCTCGGTTGCACACCCAGGCAATGGTCAAGGATACCAGTTAGGTTGAGTTTCGTGTTATACTTACGCTCTGACTTGTATGGCTGAAGATTAGACCTGAACTTTTTGGGGTACTCGTTCCTGAAAACTTATTTACAGCCTCTGCGCCCTGTGACACGCATACAGTCACCCAGGCGTGGGCGTAAGGTGGTGAATTGTCGACGAACAATGCTGGCTGAAGGGACGGCAAATACAACGTGATAGCATAGTAGAAGATTTTGTTCTAAATTGCATTGCATTAGTGTCGGCATAATTCACCCTTTTCATCGGAACGAATGACCGGGGGGGTTCTGGTCATATACTGTACGCACCATGTACTGAACTGGTGATTCCCTTGTTGAGATATCAGCCCGCCGTGACCATCGGCACGACTACCGCGACGCTACACACACGAGTCTCCCCACCACCACCATACCCCAAAAGAAAAAAAGAAAGAAATCCTCGTGCTACAGTGTCCAAGACCACTACGTTACAACTTGAACGCGTCGTACGTGCATGTTGCAACGTAAAAGTTCTGTGTAACAATGGTCCAACAGTCTATAATACGGTGGTGTTTATCCATAGTGCAGTAGCCAGTAATAGTATAGGACTAGATGAGGGGATCTGTATGACTGTCAGTAGCTTGAGATCGACTTCGTCGTTGCCTCGGAATTTCGTCTTGTGCAACTCAACGCGTTCATTGGCAGTCAGTCACTTTCCGTGAACGCTAATGCAGCCGGGAGACCATGACCGCGACGGGGGCGCGCGGCCGCCACCACCCCTCATATGGGTAGTTACGAGCACCGTGACATCGTCGCGC